>JAQPPZ010009195.1:0-17272 GCA_028583015.1 Wollemia nobilis
GAGTTTAACAATATCTTTATATTTTTGTTGCATGATCTCAAGGGAGGGACCGTGTTTAGGGTATCACGTAGCATCTTGTTCCTATTCTCAAGAGCCTTTTCTCATGTTATGCCCGATGGAATTGGGAATTAAAAATTTCCACCTTCCTTTTTGCAGCCTTCAATTTTATTTTGGCATTCCTTAATTTTAGATACACGATATCATAGTCTGCATGTTCTACTTTTAGTACTTCAATTAAAGGGATATCATCGATGTGTCTGGTGTGATGCTCATACTACCAGTCATCAGGCCTCATGTTGGTCTTTGCCTTTTTCACTTTGGGATTAATAATCACATTATGTTGTATTCCCTCAATTGGATCAAGCTCATGCAAGATCATCATAGTGGTCTCTTCCTGGTCTTCATGCTCCTAGTGCAGCGACTCCTCTATACATTTCTTTTGGTTATTTCACACCACACATAAAACCTTAAAAATAGTTGGTTCTTATTATTTTGTTTCCTAGGGCAGGAGAGGAAAAGATAAAATGGATGAAAGTGGTGTTACAGGTAGTGTCACTAGTGCTTTGTCGTGGCTTGAACTAGCTACTTGACCTAGGATTTTGATAATGGTCTATGGATATGGTGATGGGATTTATTGGGCCAGCACCTATGGAGGAGGTGGAGGAGTGATCAAAATTGTAGGCGGGATTGAAAACTAAGGCTTTGGAAGCAGGGTGACCAATGGTTTAGATGCAGGTTTAGGGATGGATGACTCCAACGAGTTATAGGAAAGGTGAGGCAAATGGCCTATACATAGAGGGGAAACTAATGCAGACTTAGGGCATTTATTACTCAAAACAAGGACCATGACCGAAATTTCCCTAAAAAATTAGGTGGCATGGGTAAGTGAGATGGGGGAATCATTCAGTGAGTCTATGGAAGGAATTTGGTTTAGGAAAGGGATATTGAGTTGCACCTGCAAATGATTTGTTTCTTCTACCTGTATCATAGGCTCTACATTTTTCTTCTTTCCTTTACTATGGTGCACTATTGTTCATAACTCTTCCACTCGTACCATCTTAGACTACAGTCGTTGATGCTTATGCTCTGACCCTTGCACTTGGGAAGTGTGAGGGCTAGGGAAAGCTATTTTATTTATGCTTTGCATAGATATTTGTGGGGAAGGTCCATATGGCTATTGCATATTTATTTTAAAAGGCTTAGCTAACCTCATATTTTGACTGCTTTGTTGCCTTTGTAAATATGAAACCTCTAATTTAGCTAGCTCCTCATGGGTTGGGTTTCTTGGCTCTCGGAGCAGACTCAGAACCTCCTATTCTTCACCCTCTTCTTGTTCTTCATCATCCCATTATACTGTAGGCTCAATGGAATCAAAACTTCTTAACACCTCCAAGTGGAGACCATCATCCTTCCTTTTCTTCCATGCATCGATTTGAGCCTTGAATTCTAATTGAAATTTGGCATCTATCGTTCCTTTAAGAATATCCCTAAGGTCATATTTTTCACATTTCATTATCCACCATTTCTCAATATTCTCCTCATAATCCCAACCCTTCTATCTTGTCACTAGGTTAAAGAAACTAGTCTTTATCTTCTAGTCGGGGTTTCTCTCAGGATAGAAGATCCTTTTATATGGATATTGGGCCCTCCATAGAGGCCACTCATGCAATTAGAATTGGATGAAGGGCACCACCTGGTTATCTGGGAGGTTTCTAAATTGTAAGACTTTTTGATTGACATTATTCTTCTAATGTTCAAAGTGTCAGGGTTTGACATTGCGAGCTTCTTTTTTATAATGTCATCCAAGTCATAGGAGGTACTGCCAGGAAACCCAATGTAGACAATGTATTATCTAGCTTCTTGTATGTGGGTGCATCTCTAAATGGGTTACTAATAGGTCCATGTGATACCAGAAATTGGAAAATATTATTTTTTCCCCTTAGCCATGCTTGTCTTCTATTACCAGAGCCTACCTACAACATTCCAACCCAAAAATCTAATTTGTAACATAGTAGGGGAGAATAAAGGGGAAAACAGAGAAACCATACAACTAGATGCATGTGACTTCTACTAAAAAATACCACTCCCCTGTTTCAAGAATTTTTATTCTCAAGAATTCTATGGCCTTCTGAGATAAGCGAGGATAAACATCATAGATGTAGGTCAAAGCAAGGCGAAGGAAATTCTTGTTGAATTCTAGGTAGGATTGGCTCCTCCTAAGTGTATGTTTCTATCTAACGACTATGCGAGGGTCATCCTTAGAAATGGGCACAAAGTGATCTGAGTTGGGCATATAATAAAGCAACAACCAAGCCAAATAAGAGGGATAATAAAATTCCATACTTTGTTTGGATTGGTAGTCCACTAAATACTTTATTATGTTTCTAGCCAAAAAATTGGCCCAATCCAATCTTATTGATTTATAGGCTCCCAAAATAGCATGTGCCATGGCTATTTATTATATGTACATAATTTTATCCATTGCCAAACCCTACAGCATGGCCAACATGGACAAGACTAGTTGAACATCATCTTTGAATTTTGCTAACATCCATTTCTTTTTTGCATAGTCATTAGGAAGCCTTCTCAAGTTCAAAACTTCCAACATGTAGGCTTCGGACCATCCTCCACTAGCCTCTCCCTTTGATATTTCTCCTTGATGATCCTGATATGCTTTATGAACAAATCCTCAATGGAAGGCTTTGGGGTCGCAATTTCCCTTCTAATGGTCTAGGCAGTTATTTGAAACAAAGGCTACAAATATTGATTTTTGACCATTCTCATGCTAGCATCGTAAATGTTTGACACAACATAAACCAAATCGGGATATGGATGCTCAAATATTGGCAAGAATATGGCCAATTGTGTATTCCATGGAGCGGCCCCTACATCATTCGTGTTATTTCCTTTCAATTTCTACTCTACTCCCATTCGTGATAAATTTACTTTAGCTTTGAGGATAATTTGTGTTTCTGCAATCCCCTCAAACGTATCCTTCAATTTATTTTTCAGCTTGATCTTTGTCATTTTATTCTTGCCTTCTCACACTTTCCTCAGAAACATTGAATCAAAACACTTGAAACCCTCTTGCTTTCAGTCACTCGAACTTCATCACATTTATGACAATAGTAGTGTTTAGCAAGCGTAAAATAGCATAAAGCTTAACAAGTACCTCTTATTTATAGTTCCAAAAAAAAGTCCATAGGATTTATCGTTAGTAATGTTGCGAAGGATCTTGTGTAGAATGAGGTAAATCTAGTTGTGGTACATTACGTCTAACAAATAATTCCTACCAATTCACTTTGGTTTACAAACCATTAGCTAATGAAATTATCCACGTGATATTTTTGAGTCGACTAAGCATGCTATTGGAGCGATTTCTACCATAATGATATTATGATTTGTTAGGCTACTATTTCCATAGATAGATCACATTTTGGATCTCGCCCACTATGTCATTTATGATGCATATTTAAATTATCTTGCAGAGTGTGCTCCCATCATTTTTTTTGATGATGCACGATGATGTGTCAACTCTACTAACACCATCTGGACCACCATGTTTCCTTGGTCGTTATACATACTAGAGTTCTTGGTATGTGTTCCCTTAGTCTACACTTTGATTTCATTGGGATGAAGAGTAACCATTTACATGTGTGTAACCGCATTGTTGGGCACACATTTCAATATAACCATTAATTATGCTTAACAAATTAAAGTGGTCTACAGTGATGCTTGCACACTTACATCTAGTGATTGATAGTTGTAGTCCATAAAATGTTTCTCTTATTTCCCCTCTTCGAATAGCATTTTGGGAATTATCCTTGGGCATGGTGAATCCCATTGTTTCATCCTTGTATGAGTAGCTTCCTATTCTTCTATCCAAATGAGGCAGAGTTTTGGGACCCTCCCATGAGCTGAACACTTGCCATTTGTCCATCCACTCCTGAGGCTTTAATGTTGTCTCATTTTACCACTCGAGTCAAAAACATTTACCATGTTTGGGTAAGGACATCACAAGATATGGTCAAAGCTCAAGCTTCAAAACTAAAGTCTAAAATACATATTCGTTACTTCCCCAAAACCTGTACAGAAGGAACCAAGAAATATTATGTACATATATAGATATTTGCCATAGGTAGGTTAGACGTAATGCTTTAAATGTTGGTCGTTCATTAGGATAAGGAGTATCCACCCTTTCTGATCTCATAATTGATATGCATTTGTGTCTTTACAGTCCTCAATAAAATTTGGGCCCAACCACAATGAATCAAACTTGTCATGAGCACCTGGTTTGGCTCAATTTGCATCCCATTTTACTACGATATCACCTTTGGAGAATTATTTTGGTGCTGCCCTTTTTTCAAATCAACGCTTTACTAACTTTTGATGTTGATTCATGTTATTTAATGCCTTCTATCAATCTTCTTCTAGCTACATCAGCTACACTATCCTCTTTTCAATTGCTAGGAAATATTCACCCTCCATCTGGATTAGGAATTTCAGTGTTGGGAGCTCAAGGTTAATAAGAAGGATAACCTCTTTTCCATACACCACAGAGTATGGGGATGTTTTTAAGGATTTATTTGGGGTTATTCTATCTACTCATAATGCTTTATTAATCAAGAGGTGCCAATTTTTGGGATTCTGTTCAATATTCCTCTTTATAATCTTCAACAAATTCTTGCTTGTAGATTCAATTAAGTCATTCCCTTGTGGGTAGTAATTTGAAGATGTAGTCTCGTAAATCCCATACCTTATAGAAAAATCCATTATCTTGGCACCTATAAAAGAAGAGCCATTATCTGAGACAATGGTGGCAGGGACACCAAATCTAATAATCAACATTTCCAAGAAGTTAATGATCATATGTTGTTTTGCCTATTTAATTACTTCAACCTCAGTACACTTTGTGAAGTAGTCCATTACTATAACAATATCCTTATGACCTTCTAATGAGTTTAGATTAATTACATCGATAAAATCAAGACCCTATTTCTAGAATGGTTCCTCAATAGTTATTGTATGAAGGGACATAGTATGATGCTTACTTTTACCTATAAATATTTGATACTTCTCACATGATCTCACCATCTGGAATACATCTTTGAAGATAGTTGACCAATAAAACCCAACTCTGATAACCTTGGTGATTGTGGTTCACCATGAGTAATATCCACCTAATAATTCGAAATGTAATTCATCAAGAATCTGTTCAGCCTTTTCTAGTGGCACACACATTAGGAGTACTCCATCAAAGTTTTTTGGTACAGGATACCCTTGATTACTATATAATTTTTGGCCTATAGCCAGTATCTTATTTTTTGAGGGGTTGTCAATACTTTTAGGTATTTTCCAAAGTTAAATAAGTAAATCAAGAGGGTGATACAATTATCAAATAGATTTTTTTCTTCCCCTTCCTCGATCGGCTCTATCTCTCCCAAAAAAATATTAGAGCTTACGACTACAAACTCTGCCAATTGCTGGAAAAGTGCTCTACCTATTACTAGCTTTGTCGGGTAGATCTCTACATCAAACTCTTGATTTTGTATCATCCATAATACCTATCTATCTCCTAATTCTTATTGAATTATAAAATTTATGACGTTGAGATGCACCACATAGACCAGAGTCTTGCTCTAAGATACGAAATATCTAAACTTATTCAAAGACTTCATGACTACATACACTTGTCTTTCAATGAAATTATATCTTTCCTCATGATCCAACAATGTATGACTAAGGAAAGCAATTGGCCTCTCATTTCCATATTCTCCCTTTTGTGTGAGGACGGTTGCATAGCTTTCCTCTACACCAAAGGCATACAAGATAAAATATTTGGATTAATCTAGGTTGGTGAGGACCAGGGCCTATGAATTAGTCTCTTTAATGTTTCTGAAAGCATCCTTTCTAGCATCCATCCATCTGAAATCCACATTCTCTCTCAACATTTTTATCATGATCTTGACTATTTGTGCAAAATTAGAGATAAATTTTCATACAAAGTTGATTTAACCAAAAAAAGATTGAAATACTTTCTTTTTCATGGGAAGAGGTAAGTCTAGAATGTCTTTTATCCTATCTGGATCAATGGCTAGTCCCATTTTAGATACCACATGACCCAAAAGTTTTCCCTCTTGTACTACAAAAATAGACTTTTTTGGGTTCAATGATATCCCAAATTCTTTGCACTTCTCAAATACCTTCCTGATATGTTCTATGTGATCCTCATTTTTATGAGAGAAGATAGTCATATCATGCAGGTAAATGACAATTACTTTATTCACCAATTCCCCAAACACCATATCCATTGCCCTTTAGAAAGTAGCTCCAGTATTGGATAGCCCAAATGGCATATGTTGATAAGCAAAGGTTCCCCATTTGGTGGTGAATATTATCTTATATTGATATTCATATCGGACCCATATTTGATTGAAATCAGAGAAGCCATCCAGCAGGGAAAACCTCTCTGCTACCACCATTGTATGAAGTATTTGATAAATTTGGGGCAAGGGGTAATAGTATTTTAGAGGAACCTTATTCAGGTTCTGGAAATCAAAATAGAGTCTGATATCTCCATTATTTTTTCTAACCAACACTTGATTTCTTACCCATATAGAATGCTTAATAGGATATATAATCTTGGCGTTGAGCAACTTTAGAAGCTCTTGTTTCATTAAAGCTTCAATATTTGGTTTTACTGGCCTCTACTTTTGTTGGAAATTTTTTGCATCTGATTCCAGTTTAATAGTGTGTTGAATAGTATCTTTACTATAAACTTTGAGATCATCATATGTCTAGGAAATGATATCATCTTGTTTCCTACACAGTTCTTGGATTCAACTCACCTCTTCTTCTAAATAGTCCACACTCACTTTTAAACTTTTTATTGGGGTAATATGGATTTCTTTGGACCCCTTGGTATCAATTTTTATCATGCAGCCAGATGGATGATCACTTCCATAAAACAAAATTTTTATAGTGATGAGCCCTTTTGGTATATGGTTGTTTTTTAGTTGGAGAAACTTTTCTTCCTCTTCATTCTCATAATCATCTCTTAGAGGCATAGCTGAATAGTTCATATCATGAACCAAAAATTCTACTATTTGTTCATCATTTTCAAACACTTTTTAGAAGATGTTCCTAATCTAGAATAGAGGGTCTGTATTTCAACCTTACTATTTTGGACTTATTATAACATTTGACACAAGGTAATAATTAGCCCTTATGGATGCTAGGATATTGGTATGTATATTTTGATCTCTGGGAATAGCTTTAATATTCAGAGCTTCATAAGCTTCCAACAAGTATCAAACTCTATTCTGGTATGCTTTGAGATAGTGTTAAAATATTTTAAAGAGAATTGGTCTTTTGACTGAAGTTCTTCCACCAATTCTTCCATAAGGTCTTCTCCTTCAACCATCATATTAACCATGTCAACCTATTGTTCGGCTTCTTCCAATCTCTCTATGTGAAATAAGAAGGTTTTTTCTGAGTAAATCTTTACTCTCCTCCTTTTAAAAGGTATTTCCATGTGAGTAATCCAAATGAATATAACCTCCCAACTTAGAAATGAATTCTCTGGAAAGACACATTCCAAAATAGGGTTTCAAGCCAACTACCACAATTTCCTGTATGACCGTGACTTGTGGTAACCTATGCAACATTATGGATACATCCTTGATAACCCCCATAGTCTTGATCGATTTTCCATCCAAATGTAGCACACTAAGGCAGATTCTTGTATATTCCATACCCATAACATCACACACAATCTTAGGCATGACTATAATAGTAGCTCCAGAGTTAATCATACAATTGTGAACTACCCATCCTTCCATTTCTAAGGACAGATAAAAGGGAGAAGGCCTATTCTTTCCCACCCCTATAATAGGATCACCTTGAGCTAGATTCTACTCTAGATGCAATTTGCTTTGGCTCTCTATCATCTTAAGTATTTCCTAGAGTAAATCAATTTATCCATGGATCAAAAAAGCATCGTACATACTGACTTTTGAAGGTGTCCTCTTCATATCTTCAATAATATTGAAAGTGAGGGTTTTGGCCTATATTTTCCTATATCTTGGGGGTTGTTCAAACTTGATTTTATATTCCTGATTTGCTTCAATATGTTGATGCTTCATCAAGGATGGGTATTTTAGTTTGTCCCTAATCTCTTCTTGGGATTCTGCTTCCTTCTATTGTGTCCCACTGAGCCCAGTATCTTTCTTTTGTTGAGGGATTGGCTTTTTAAAAAGAGCTTTCAAAGGGATCTCCTTCTCAACCTCCATATTTTATTTTACATCAGTGAGGACCTTCAAAGGATTTAGTTCTTCTAGGTTTACTTGTAGAGATTTATTTTTGGACATGGTTAGAATAGAGACTTGTTCGATAGATGATATCATAAAATTTTGCTTGCCTTCTCTGATCATGTTAATGTGCCCTTTCTAGGACATTTTCACTCTTTATATGGCCACCTTTTGTAAATGTTTTTGATGCATCATGCATGTGCTTTCTCCATGCAGATCAGTACACGTGGAGCACCAGTAATCTGATTGAGATGTGGAAGTAGAAGGTTCAACCTCTTCATTAGAAAGGATAGTACTTAGTTTTTCAAAGGCCTTGTAGATGCAGCCTGGTATTTGGCCACATACAAGTATCTTTTAGGGTGGAAATTCCTCTCTACTTTCCTCCTTTTAACTAAGGTGATCTCATTGGTGAGATTTTTCATAGTATTATGCATCTCTTGCAAAAGGGTAGTTTGAGGATCTAATGCCAGAAGTGCAGGGACCGTAAGAGGAGGAGGAATTACTGGTAATACTAGTATTGCTGGTAAGGTTGGGACCGTAGATGTAGCAGGCTAGTATGGAATATTTATTGGGAAAGGCATTTTTGGGTAGGATGGTGCTGATGAGGCTAGTTGTGGCTAATTTTGAAAAATATTTGAAAAATTATGCATTATAGGTTTATGCAGCAGCAAACCAATAACAATAAGAATTTTTTAAAATTTTATAGCTTCCTAAAATATCTGTTTAAAAGTAATGACATTAGACTATCTTATCATCAGACTCAAATCTGAGCTGAAATATCTCAAATAGTAATACACAACCTACTCATTATTGGATATAAGACCTTTAGAAACCCTTTGTTAGGTCCTACTAAATCTAATATTGAAGTCAACTATTTCTTCTTGGGATGCTTTTGCATGATAGTGAACTGAGAAAGCAAAGAGAAGGGGTCAATTTATTCATTGAACTCTGCTATCAGCATTCTTTCCAAGTCCACCCATGAAGTATACTCCCATTAGGAATATTTTTGGACCAGTACAATATTTCCATTCAAATATATGACCAAAAATCTAATTATAACATCTTCTTCCTTAATGTCATGAATAGAAACTAGCATTACCACATCTTGGTAGTGCTCATATGTGGTTTTTCCCGTGCCATAATACATAGGCAACACTTTTAGGGCTACCGAGGGAATGGTATTTTGGTTGGTAAGGTTGAGGGGACAAGTATGATCCCAATTGGGGTATCCCTAGTTTTGATTTTGATTTTGAGCCATTACTTCTGAAGATATAAAGGGCTCCTCAGAATCTAAATCACTATGGTATTGATTTTTTGAGAGAGTTAGGAGTGAGAAAAATTTGGCAGAGGTAGGTAAATTGCTTCTTGCAAAATATAGCTCAAAGAACTCAATAGGCTCTTTGAATAAATTAGCCCTATACCTTGTAAACATGAAATAATTATATTCAAAGACTTTTTGGGTTATTGCATGAATGGAGTCACCAGGTGATTAATGGGTAGCTGAGAAAAGCATGAAATCACCAAACTCTAAAACTTTGTACTACAAAGGACCATTAGCTCCCACCAAGCATCCAAAAAATTGTTGGTACAAATTTTATCTAATGGAAAGGATTGTGCATCCACAAGCCCCCACCAATATTGAATGGCCTCAAGACTAGGAATCTAGGGGTCAATATCTGGATTAGGTCAATTCCTTGTGAATTCTAACTAAAATGCTTGAGGGAAAAGAGAAAAGAATAAAATAAATAGAATGTAAAGCTATAAATCAAAGTGGAACAGATCCAATCACATCAAAATACATGCCAGATAATTTTGAGATACAATATGCAATACTCATAGATTATCTAACATACCAGCCATAAATTTCATTAATCATCTATCACACACAACTCTATTGTGAATCCCAGAGTTAAATAATAATTAATGTTAAATCTAGATAGCAAAGTTAAAGTGTATTCATTAATCATCTATCGCACACAACTCTATTGATTAACTATGCTTAGTTAGATTTTGATGAATGAGCCTTAGAGATAACAATCACAAGATACAAAATAATATGAAAGAAAGTAAATCTACTATATGATTGAAGTATGTTGTAAATATAAATCATATAAAATATTACAGTGTAGCTATGGAGGAAATGAGCACTCCATTAACAAAGATACTAATCTACATTATATGGTGAGGCACATAAAACTACACTATCCACTAAGTTACACTATTTGAATGTGTCCCCTGACTCTGTATCTATCTATCTAATAGGTCATCCTTATATAGGCAAAATAGGATACTTGGCCAACACTCTATCTAAATATACAAGGGACAACTTGCACATTGACACTTGCACATTTATTACATTGCATGAAGTAACTAGATAACTTGCACATAAAGTAATATAGATATGTATCTTGGATGATATATTTACATAACTCAAATGATGAAATAGACTCTATTTCCAAAAACCCCCTATATTACATTATTTGGTTATTTAAGACTTTAGTCTTCAATATGGATCTTCATCATCTTCTGCTTGATCTTTGCAGTCTTCTTCTGTATTATTTGTATTCAGTTTCAACGGGTAATTTGTGTCTCCATATGATGCAGAGTAAGCTATAGCTAGGAATTTTTCTTTCATTGGATGATATTTGGCATGTTCAAATTCATCTTCTATCTAGCCACATTTATAGTCCTCCTTGCAAGTACCTTCATTTGATTCTGATTGTTTATGAATGAGTAGAGCATGGTGCAATTGTCCTCTCATATTTTTTATCCTTATGTACTTTTCCTCTACTAGTTCTTCATTTTCTTCAACTCGTTCTTCTGCAAGTAAGTTAGAAGCATTTTGTAACATCACAATATCTTGTGGGATTTCCATTGAGTCTAGGATATAGGTATTTTCATGGATTGAACCTGTTCCTTTTATTCCATATTGATTCATAATGTATTGATCCCATTCATATATCCAAATTTAATCATGTAGTTTTTTCTAATAGCTTGCTCTCTAAGATGAAATTGAATGTTAATCCAAGAACATACAATATTTTTGTAGTAGAATATTTGGAAAAGATTTACTAAGAGATACACATCCATATCCACAAATATGATAAGTTTGGTTGTCTACAATTCTTAAAATGTATCCTTTAGCAACCTCAAGACAATCAAACCATTGTATATTTCATGTCATATTATGACTGGCTCCTGAATCAATAAACCACCTGTGATTATGCTTTGTGAATTGGTTCATATAGGAGCAAGTTTTACAATCATTGTATAACATTCCTTTACCCATTTGGAAGGTTGAACTTGAATAATTGAGATAGAATTGTAGTCTATATTATAGCTCTTTATATATTATACCTTATTGAAGTGTATGAGCTTGATTTGGTAAAACCTTTGTAGATTATTAAGTTTGTAGACTACCTTATAGTGATGAACACCTAATTTTATGTTTTTTTAAGAAAGCTTATATCTTCCCAACTTGATAATATTAGACAAATATTATTGTTATCAAGTTTTGTAGAATGCCTTATTACTCCCTAATGTTTTGAAGTATGATATAGTACTTTTTGTAAAAATATAGTTCAATTTTGGTTGATTTTGTACAAGTTTTGTAAGAATCAAAAATAAACTTTTTAACACCTTATTACTCCTAATTGAACTAAGCACTTTTTCAATTTTTGAAAAGGTTTTGATGTTGGAATTATTTTGTCCCTTTTTTAAGATTTGAGACAAGTAAAAATATATTTATCCAACCTTAATAGAAACCCTAATAACCTCTTTTATATCCCTTGGATTATTTCTAATTTCCAATAAAATAAATTTTATGGATTAACCCTTGTGGATCCCAAGTTTGGAAATTAAGAAAAATGATAATAATATTTGTAAAATAATGTAATCCAGGTTGGATTCCTTATTTCTCCTAATTTAAATTGCAAATATTAAATTAAGAAGATAATTTATCCATTTTTCTTTCAATATCTAAGTTTTAATCTTAGTTTATAACCCTTATATCTCCAAATATGAGACCAATAATAAATGGGATTAGACCTTACATTTTTATATGGAAAATCTCCTCACTATTCGACGCTTTCTATGGTTGAGTATAACAACATGTAAGTGGTACCTTAGGCACTTGAATCAATGGAGATTCCTTGGAGTAGCTGGTCTTAAATGCTGGTATGTAGGTGCTAAAGGTTTGAACTTAAAAAATGGAGGAGCCTTTAATGCTCCTTCTTCATATCTTCCATGTTGCACGTCAGACTTTTTTGATGTGCTTCACTCCTTTAACTGTGCTTTGCTCCCTCTTTGGACGTATTTGACTGTGCTTCACTCACACATGTTGAACTTAGACTTAGAATGCATTTTTTGGATAACTGATCATGGACTTTGTGACTTGTGTCACATCCATTACAAGTGAGCGCTCTCTTATTTTTGTAACACTCCAAGTTTTTTTCAACACTCTTGAAGCAATCCAAAAATGTATGGGCACTCATGTGAAGCTAGTGGAGAATACCAAGTGTTACTCCTTCACTGTAACTCTTGTGTGGGAGTTTCTAGAATTTTGAGAGAGGAATGATGTCTATAATACCAAGTGTTATTTCTGCATGGATTCCGTTCTTGTAATAACTTTGAATATGGAGGTTATAACTCCTCAATTCCTTTGTTTTTCTATGTTGCTTGGGTCACAAGCAAGATATTCTTTTGTAGGTGGATCAACGATGCGCTATGGATCTTGGATGATGATTTGGAGCTTTCTTTAGTGTATGGTCTTCTCCAAGTAATATACCATGAATATAACATCTTTTCCTCTTCCTTTTATACCTCCAATCGTGTTGAATCCCTTATAGATTTTAGACGTCTTTTAGAAATAGATATGCACTCGCTTGTCTATGTAAATGTAGCTCTTGAATGATCTAAAATGATCTTTGATTTTACAGGTACGTCCATACAAGATGAGCCCTTGAGTGGCTTCTTCTCACTTTGGAAGAGTGCTAACGTCCGGTCTTTGTTGGCTAATTTTCCCTATAGTAAATGTGTCATTTTGTGGTACTTACAAATATTCTCTTTCACTATCAAAAACTAGATTAGAGTGGTTCATTTAATGTATTATAATGTTGTAGAATCAAGGGAGTCATCCATGAAGTGAGGATCCTTTTTGTTGCAAGACAGAATAGGAGGGCTCATCACGTGTACCGTGAGGCCAACAGGTCAGCTGACAAATTAGCCAACATAGGTGTTGATGTTGGTAGTTTGGTGACATGGACACAAGGTGTGCCATGTGAAGTGGAAAACATTATTAGTCATGAAAGAAACCTACCCGTTAAGGAGAAATATGAATGGGTGTTCTTTCCCCATGGAGCCGATAATAACTATGGGATTTCCCTCTAAATCATACCAAATTGGAAATGAAGGTAACAAGGTGTAAGCCTGGAATATTTCGATAGAGAATAGGAAATGGGCAAGCAACGAGGTTTCACAAGTGTAAGTTCCAAACTTCAATTCTTGTCAATGTAAGTAATGTTTACAGAGTTATGTTTAGGTATGGGTGTGCTTTGTTAGTAGGGTGTTGTAGAGGATTCAACACAATTTATGGTAAGAAAGTTTCAAGGATGACTAGGATCTACAATCTCAAAGACAGGTTACGGATATTGTAATAGGTTTTGGGTTAACCTGCAAAACCCGGTAACTAATGAAGATTTTTATTTACCAAAAAAAAAAAAAATGTTGTATAATGAGGTTTTTTAATATACCTTATTTTTCACTCTATTTCCAGATATAAAATTCTAGTGTTGTGGCAGATTTCATGTAATATAAGGGTTTGAGGTTGTATTTAAAGAGTATATACACATTTACCTTTTTTCTTGGACACTTTGATAACAAATACAAGCTTCAATAACAGTAGATAGAAGCTTTTCAATTGATGCAATTTTCTGCACTATTTCCTCGCACATTCAACTTTGTAATGCTTTTTTATTTGAGACTCACCAAGTGTCACTTTCATAAGCTTTTATTTCTATTTTTGGTTAGTTAAGTTCTCCAAATTCTAGAGGATTCTAACCCTTTTGGTGGCTTCTATTGGCCACTACAAGTTGCAAATTTTTATGCTTCAATAGTGTCTTTAGACGCTTGATACAAATCAAAATTTGTACCTTTAAAGAAACACAAAACTAATTTATTTTTTAGAGTGGTATAATAGTACAAATTCTTCACTTTTAATACACTAATATTACACCTTATCACTCTTATCAAATCTTAAAGTTATGCACTAATAATTTTTTGCAACTAATCAAGAATAACCTAAAATGAATCTTTAAGAGTTATTTAGCAATTTCACTACAATCAATGTTGTAGGACTTAGTCTTTTTTTTTTTTAAAGTAGATAATAGGTAGTTGATATAAGCTAATCCGAAATATAATGAACTCCTAATAAATGTGCAAATAAATGCTTTAAAATAATTTGTTTCCTTTTGCACTTTAGAAGACTGTAATCTAATTTCCTTCTTGCAACTTTAATCCAAATTCAAGTGCTCTAATAAATTTGATAAGTAATCCAATTAATGAATCTTATTGCACTAAAATTTACTTACCTTTTTTTGTATCTCTTCTCCCACCTTTGTAGAGGATGTAGACCTTGGTGTCTAAAAACACCAAGTTGATGCTGATGAGTGTAGTTGAGTCTCATCATTTAATCTCAATGATTTATCAATCCGGGTGGTGTCCAAGGTTGTCTACGATAGAAGGTTAGGGCAAAGTACAATTCGAGCACTCGGATTTCAAGCAATTATTGGTGAAGCGATTTTGGTTTAGCCTTTTGGTGTCACACCAAACCTAGTCTCAAGAATGGAAATTGAAATAAAGTACAAGAATTGAAAACTAAATCTAAGTTTGCAAGAATTGAAATCTAACTACATTTGCATGAATTGAAATTGCTAAATTGAAATCCTAAGTTACATTTTCGTAATTGAAATCTAATTACTCTTGCATAATTGAAATTGCTAAATTTAAACTAATCTACTTTTGAGAATTGAAATCTAATCTACTTTTCATAATTGAAACTTATTCTAAAACACCTCACAATGCCCCCCACAAAAGGTCATCAAGCTTCAGCTACAGGAATTGACAGCAAAATGAAATATGCTAAAAATGGAAAGTTGCTAAAATAGAAAGCAGGAAAAACATTAAAAAAAATGCTTAATATGATTTGTCAGCTGACATACACACAAATGTTGTACATAAACATAATAGGAAACATAAATCACACAACACAAAATAAAAACAAGAAAATGAAATCTGGAAAGCAATCTATTAATTCTGCTATAGCAAAATTACAGATTAAAACTTGCCATAAAATTCCTCCTTCTAGATCTGAAAGTGGTCCCATACTTCTTGATCTAGAAGGAGGTGAAAAGCACTCCTTAACTAATTAACACTCGGAACATAAAAATGATAAAATACCGCACTTTTATTGATGACAAAACATGCTGAAATAGAAAATCACCGTACGTCCTAATTATCGCTATTGAAAACTCTCCTCTATTCTAATTCCTAACTGGCTCAACCAAGGAGGGAGCTGTGTTATTTATATAAATATTTGCAATATATCCCATGCTCAAATCATCCAATGTTGCTATTTCACGCTCATTTACCAATAATTCTGGATCTGAAATAAATGCAAATCTGGACACTTTGTGTTGTAGTAGTAGTCATTGGCCCTTAGAAAGCATATTCAATGGTGGGAGTACGTGAGAGGAGTCTAGAAATATCTCACACATAATTCTCCACTTCAGAATATGCCATTCCTATCTTGCAAACAAATTTCTATTATGCTACAGTTTTTCTGGGTTTATCCTAGAAGAGGATCAAATTGATATTTTCCATGCATGGTGGCTTTGGATGGCAAGGACAACAAAATTAGATGGAATATATTTTCCCTTAACTTTATCAACCTTCTTATCCCCTTTTCCACCCCCAAAATTTAGTCAACAAGTCAAAAAGTACATTCTATTTTCATTTCGAAGATAAGTGGCTCATTCTGAAGATACTACAATTCTCATTCTGAAGACATTGTGTTCATTCCTAAGATCTTTAGAATGACCAACTGTGTTGACTCCAAATGGTTTTGGCTGCATTTCTAATATGGATTAGCCTTCATGATCAGATTGCAATAGTCTTCATTCTTCCTTGGATGTGAATTTCATGCCTTGCCATTCATTGGTAGCTTGCTGGAATTTACATGGTAAATTACCGCATTTTCCAGATTATGTCTCATGGTTGTAGAATATTGGCATTTCTTGCAAATTCAATAAAATTAGAACATGGAAAACTTATTAAAATATCAACATGAAGGAGTACATCAAGCTGCTACTAAATTTATACACTTCATTCACCAAGTAACCATGTTGAAATAGTGCAAGGTCGTACAATTGCCCCCGCTTCCGTTGTACCTTGTTCTCGCCATTTAGACCATATGGGAATGCTTATAAATAGGTCAGATGTCTTCTATAGTCCTTCTGAACTCATTCCATCCATATCCTCATGCTTTTCTTGACAAATTCAAGGTGTTCCTATAAAGTGACAGCTTGCTGATTTTTATATGGCTGTTTTTTCCAAATTTTTAGATTTATGACAATCCTAAACTTTTGTCTTCAATGTGGATTTGAAACAAGTTGAAGGGCAGGAAAACATTCAAAACCATTGAGAAGTTAATGGATATCAAGATACTAACATTTGGTTAATTGAAATGCATGTTATTACTTGCCACTTAATCACGCAAAATCAGTCATAAAACGCTGAAAATAGTCAAAAATAGAGATATAGTATTCCTAACATAAAATCATGCAAACACTTAACAAAATAGTATATTCTAGTCAACTATTTGGCAATTAAATTATCATATGGTAGTCAAACATTGTGTAATAATGAGTCAAACATTGTGCAATAATGAGGCATTTTGGGCCTCATCA
>JAQPPZ010009196.1:0-17275 GCA_028583015.1 Wollemia nobilis
ATTTAGTACATCAAAAATCGCTCATAAAAATTACCGAAGTTTTCCAATTGAAGAAAAAATGATTGGATTTAAAAGATTCGAACTTGTTATTACAAACTAATAATCAATTTCACAACATGAAGATTTATTGAAAGATATATTTCCTTTCGTATCCTAGGTTCCATACAATATATGATACTAAATGTTGACCAACAGCTGCAAAATATTGGTTGCTAGGATTCTGATGCCTCCAAAAACAATCACCAAAGCTGCTTGCACTTTCTTTGAGTAAACCACTCACTGTTCGTTCACTTTATTTGAAATATCTTTTTTATTTCATCTTTGTATTAATTCTAATTTGATTATTTTCAACAATTTATTCATCATTTATCTATACTTTATATTATAAAATTGTTTATTGTCCGTTGAACGTGTTTTCTCTGATTCTAGCACTTTAATAACATTCCCATTTTTAACACATCAAATTGATGGAAAGGAAAATTATGTTACTTAAAATAGATAAAAATATGTTAGATTATTGAATCCAAAACTAAAATATATGAAATAATTGATTACATTTACTTTATTTATGATTATTTTAGCATTATAATAAGTGGGATCTAAATATTCCTACTATGGAATAATTTTTTTGAATCTTTGAGAGTTTTCTGATAGATCCAATTATGGAGGTGTTGGTTTAGCCTAGGTGTACTATAAGCTATTTTTGATCTTGTGGATACTTCTCCATGGAATTGCATATTTTTCCATGATTTTTACATATTGAATATCAAATGTCCACTAAGTAGATAATATGGCACTACTCCTTCATGTCTAAAGTTGGCTAGCTGACAATACCTAGAAATATCTATTATATCTTATTGAAAATACATTTTTCTTTCTCAAATATGGTTAAAACTATTATATTTATCCATTAGTATGGTAATTGAATTTTACCATTATCAAATTTGAATTATTTCCATATCATATCCTTTATTTGAATATTTATGGTATCACTTTGTGATCCAAAGAGTCGCACCTATTTTGATAGGGAATAAAATACCCTTGGAATATTTTATGTGTTTTATAGAACATTTCTCTAAGACATTAGGTGGTCATAATATGCTTAAATCATGGGGGTGTACAAGCATCAAAATTAATCTTCTAATAAAATTTAGGACTAGATCTATCCTTAAATACTACTTATATTGTAACTTGGTCAAATTTTTAGATTTTATTAATTTTCATATCATTATAAAATAGATGCAAAGTGATTTTCAATGATATATCATAAAATTTTACTCTAAACTTGAGAAATAAGTCTTAATATATGT
The DNA here is from genome assembly GCA_028583015.1 of Wollemia nobilis. Classification (NCBI taxonomy): domain Eukaryota; kingdom Viridiplantae; phylum Streptophyta; class Pinopsida; order Araucariales; family Araucariaceae; genus Wollemia; species Wollemia nobilis. The sequence goes on from JAQPPZ010009196.1 coordinate 1,311, forward strand.
AATTATATAGTTATCTAAATTACAACTTGTACTAGCATTTTGTATTGAGACTATAGCTTAGAAATTTTAATAGTTGTAGTATTTCATCTAATGGCCAATACTATCCTACACCTACTTGTCTGGGAGGTTTATCCCCATTCATAGAAAAAACTATAGAGTGAAAAAATAATTATAAAATAAAAGGTGTTTATATCATTATAAAAACAAAAAGAAAGAAAAATGACACCACCATTCAATAGTACCAAGAATATAGATGTAAATATCGTGAATATACATTCATGAAAATACTATATATTTTAGTTTTTAGAATATTTTATGCACACAAATGAAAGCAACACACCACACATAATTTAAATGATATATCATACATAAGCACATGATATGAATGTTTTCGTTAGACACTATATAAAATATTTAAAGGAAATACTTCTTATCATATTGATGAACACGTAAATAGTCTCAAGGAATCTAAATAGCCACATAATAAGTGAAAATGGGTCAAGTTTAAAGAAACAACCTTAAATTTTATTATTAAACATTATACCCACCTCTATAAGTTGTACAATGGGCCATAGTGCTATGAAAATAAATACAATAAAAATGTTTGTCTTTTCCTCAAGTGAATCTTAACATGACATATTATAACACTCCTTCCCAAGTACAAAAGAAGCCATAAAAAACCCCAAAGCGACGTGGGTATGAAAAAAATGAGAGTTCGACCCCCCAATATTTATCAAAGGAAGAATAAGATTGTGTATGACATAGCTAATGGTGTCCAAACAACACTATTATCTTCTATATCTCCCATTAAAGAGATATCCAATGAAGAAGGTAAGACATCCAAGCTCCCTCAAGTGAAAGGAGGGAAAAAAATTGCTTTCAGATAATGCAAATAAAGGTCCTATCATGGAATGCTAGAGGCCTCAATGAAGCAATAAAATAGAGAGTTTTATCTTCCATGAGGAAAGAATTTTGACATTCAATATTCATTATCCAATAAATAAAAGTGGAAAATGTGAATACAGAAAAAATAGTTAACTCTTTGTGGAAAAACTACATTTTTTTTGGAATCCTAGATCGTGGTGCTTCAGGAGGATTATTGTACCTATGGGACCCTATCAAAGTGAATGGCAAACTCATTCATCTCAATTACAAGGTAATCAACATCCTATTCACATGCAATGAAACAAAAAAAACTAGGTTTTAACTAACATTTATACCACAAATAACTTCAACGAAAGAGTTTCCATGTGGGACCTCCTTTCATAGATGTGCAATTACTTTCCCTATCCTGAATGGATGTTGGATGGTGATTTCAACAACCCCTTGTACCCAAATTACAAATCTTAAGGGGTTATAATCATCACTAAGAGCTATGAGTAATTTGTTGACTTTGTTGACACCAATGATTTGATGGATGTTAAATTAAGAGGATCCTTGTTTACATGGATGAATCAAAGAGAAGGTGCTCAGTTCATCCAATTAAAACTCAATAGATTTCTACTATACAAGGAAGCCCTCCTATTTTTTGGTGATGCCAAATTATCATCCTTGTTAAGAATTAATTTTGATCATAATCCACTCATTATTAAAGTTTCAATACCTAACCCTATCTACAAACATACCTTTAGATTTTAAACCATATGGTTTCAACACCAGGAATTCATATCAAAGGTTTTGTAATAGTGGCATAAACCTTTTAATAAATCTTGTGTTCACTAGGTTTGTATGAAACTAAAATTCCTCAAAACATAGCTTAAGAGATGGAATAAGGAGGTATTTGGTACTATATTTGAATCACACAAAGTAATATTCTTCCAACTAAAAGAGATAGATTAGTTCTAGTGTGAGAATGCCACCAATAGCATTAGAATATAAGAGAAGATCCTCCTAGATCAGTTCCACAACTCGCTAGCCAAGGAGGAGACCTTATGGCACCAAAAATCCAAAGCAACCTTGCTCAAAGAAGGAGACATAAACACAAAATACTTTTATGCAACAATAATGAGGCATAGAGGTGCAAATGCTTTCAAAATCCTATGCAAAGTTTATGGATCTACATCCAAAAATATTGAAGATATTAGAACAGATGAAGTCATACATTTCTATAATAGCCTTGGACCATCCTAGTATTTTCCAAGAATACCTATTAGAATCACTACTCTAGAATAATCCACCCCTCATGAATCAGGCTAATAATGAGTTTTTACTCCAAATTTTCTCTCAGGACGAGATTAAAGAAGCTTTATTCTCCATGTTTATTGACAAGACACCTGGTCCATATGCGTTTCCACCAAGGTTTTTCAAACCTTTTGGAACATTATTTGAGAGGAAATGTCAACTACCATCCAATAAATCCAAAGTTTTAAGTTTATTTTTAGGAATCTTAATTCCACTTTCCTCACCCTCATCTCAAATTTCCATGAGTGTATGTCTATGTCTGATTTTCATCCTAACAGTCTTTGCAATATTTTGTATAAAATTCTTACTAAGACTATGGCCAATAAAATTAAATACATCGTGCCTCACATAATAGACCAGTGCCAAGGTAGTTTCATCCAAGGTAGGTTCATCATAGATAGCATGATCATTATTCATGAGCTTATCCATTTTTCATTATTTACAAGTTTTCAATTTTATTTTCTTAAGCTTGATATCAATAAAGCGTTTGATAGAATCTCTTGGGATTTTCTCCTAACTATTCTCATATATTTTGCCTTCCATCCTAAATGGGTTTGAATAATTAAATCTTACATATCTTCAACTTGGTTCTCAGTATTAGTCAATGGGGTAGCGATTGGGCACTTTATAAGCAGATGTGGAATTAGATAGGGGGACCCCATGTATCCATTTTTGTTTATTTTAGTTGTTGATTGCTTAGGGAGGGCCCTCAAGGCTACTTGCACTTTTGGGGATATTTATAGTATTAAATCTTCTAATTTTCTTACCTCTATGTCCCACCAATAGTTTATGGATGACACTATTATTGCCAACCTTTCAATTATCCTAGAAGCTAGGACTATCAAATCCATTTTGGGATGCATACGAGAGGGCTGGCCGTCAGAGATTCAATTATCTCAAAAGCATAATTTACTTTCTTAGCACTCCAAATCAGAAATAATTAAAAATTGTTAACATTCTAGGATGTGCCATTGCAAATTTTCCAGTGACTTATCTAGGCCTTCCTCTATTCCAAGGAAGCCCAATTGAGAGAATGTGGGACATCGTGATTCAATGTGTAATGAAGAAATTAGTTGTATGGAAGGGAGATCTCGTCAGTAGTGTGGGAAAGTTTACTTTGTTCCAATCCTATATTTATAGTGTGTCCATTTACTTCTTGTCTTTATTGAAATCTCCAATAGTTATTTGTAATAAAATTGAATAAATTTGAAATAATTTTCTCTTGTCTATAATGGAGAATAAATTCATGTTTTCCCTTGTAGCATGGGATAAAGTCTATCTCCCGAAGAGTAGGGGTGGTTTAGGCCTATGAAAATTCCATAAAATGGAAATGGCAATGATCTATAACTAAGGATGGAAAATAGTCACCAACTTCCCTATTTAGTGGGTGGAAATTATAAAAAATAAATATCTTAAACAAGGTTCCCTGCTAGATGATTTTCCCATTCTGATTGGTTTTGTCTTTTGAAACTCAGTGTGCTATATAAAACATATCCTATAGAAATGCAACACATGGAGGCTAGGTGATGGTTCCCATATAAGATTCTGGTAAGATCCATGGATTATTGTACAACCTTTGATTCATGTAAAGTTATTAAGCAACTTTAAAGTTATTTTTTACCAACTTTTTGGATCCAAACTTAGTGATTTTATTTCTCATTAATCAAATCTCGCTAGCTGGGTGTATTTACCCCATGATATGGGTAGTATGGATAAATGTGCTTCCATTAAACATATATCTAATATGCTTCACCTTCAGGTGATCCCGAGTCTCCCATATAGTGATATTCTCTTCTGGTAGCTTAGTGAGTCTAGGTCAGTTTTTTTAAATCAACTTATCCTCTATGATTGAACCTGATGATGTATGGTTCCCAGTAAAATTAATGTAGATAAAAAATATCATTCCTAAAATTACATATTTTTACTGGTTGACTATTCAAAATAGTGTTCTCACCACTGACAACCTCATATCTTAGGGTATGGTCCTCTTGAATAGATGTTATCTTTGTAAGTCTACTAAGGAGTTAGTTCACCACCTCTTCATGGAGTGTCCATTTTTTATTAAAGTTCTTTCATCCCTTCTATATTTGGTTTCTATTACCTCGTTTATCCCCATTCCCATAATTGATATCCCTATATAATTGCCTAACCCCTTCCATTCCACTCACCTCAAGTACTGGTGGTCTATTATTCTTCCTCATTTTATGTGGCAACTATGGTTGGAGTAAAAAATTAGAGCTTTTTAGGATTTTTGTCGTGATAGTGAGTTTGTTTTCTTAAATATTATCAGGCTCACATCTAAAAATGCCAACCTCATTTTGTTCGATGACTATCCCTTATGTCATTATGAATCCCAATTGTCCAAGTCTATCAACCTTTCCTCTGAAGCCTCTAGTCAACCCCACATCGTAGTGGATAGATCCCTGGTATCTTGGTTTCCCCCTCCTCATTGGTTCAAATTGAATTTCAATGGAGCATCCAAAGGTAATCCTAGTAGATTCATTTGTGGAGGGGTTATCCATGATGATAGAGGTAAATTTCTTATGGCCTATGCTAATAATTTAGAAGTTTAGTCAAACAATTTTGCAGAGTCCAGAGTAGTCTTTCATGGTATCCAAGTCGTCTTAGAAATCAATGTTCAAAGCCTTATTATGGAAGGTGACTCCATGAGTACAATAAACTACATCAAAGGCACCATAATACCACCTTGTAATATTGCTTCTCTTGTCCAAGAGACCATACTTCACCTTCGTGCAATCAAAAATGTATCGATACAATATGTGTACAATGAAGGAATCAAAGTGGCTAATATATTAGCAAACATTGGGTTGACATTGGAGTCTTTTATGATGTGGCACCAATATTTTCCCCAATGCATATTGATTTTTTTCCATGGGAATAAGGCCACCACTTATGGGTAACATCATATTTTCTATGATTGATCTGTGCCACCATGTCTTGAGCAAGAATGGACATGGTTGTATGAAAAACTGCTACCATTTCTATTGGGTTAGTTTTAACTGCCCATACTTGCTGACTTGGATCCTATATTTGAATAATGGACACATGAACTAGATTTCTGAGGTTCACATTACAATAATCCTATATGATCTACATTAGGATTATATTAAACATAAAATCCTATGTGGGAGTTATTATTTTAAGATAAAATTAAGCGTATTATTAATACCAATGGTATTAAGGGATTTCATCCCAAAACTTGTTCCAGTGAAGTCATCAGTAATTGGAAAGGAGTAAAGAATCAAAGGGTTAAAATAGACTGTTGAACAAGAAATAGAGACATAGAATGTGACACTAATCATGTGTTTATTTCAGCCTATGAGATTGATATCATTACAAATCATGGCGCGATCACCTCCTTGTGCTAAGTTGATAATCCACCAAAGTGAGTGGTAGCACCACCCATTTTATGTCCATAATGGAGGTGAAGGTGGTTTGGTGGTTGTGTAGAGGCCACACATGGAGGAGGACTAAATAAGAGTTGTTTCCTCATTGGACCACTCTTGCTACTACTACCTGTTCCAAATACTACTACCAACTTTACTCCTTGCTCTAGCTGTCTCTTTTTGTGGTAAGCTATCATATTATAAACCAAATCACAATTAGATATGACAAGGCCCATGTAGCAAGATATTCTAGGATAAATCAAACCAATCAACGATTCAAGGCAAGCTCTTGGTCCAAGGAAGTCAACATGAGTCCACCCTAGTATTTGAGGGATTTTCCTTTAAATCAGCCTATGCACAATAGAAACCAGAGCATCTCTGCATCAAATTAGAATTTAAATTATTTCTACATTTAGATATTTTTTGTGGTTAGGAGGATGGATTTTCTCAAGCCATAGCACCTACAATTAGAACCTTTGGTTGAGGATATTATGGCTTCTCATGGATTACTTAATTTTGTGAGAAAATTTAATGGGCATGACCCTAAGATTTCAAATGTATTTGTTCAGAGTTGGGAAGGTGGCACTGTGTCCCTGAAGGGACTCACCTTTGCTATTACCATTGACTTGCTAGATAAAATTATAAAACTCCCCATTGATTGGAATATTATCTATAGAGATAAGAATTCAATGGCAGGTGAAATGGTTTACTTCTGTGACAAAGGAACATTTCTACTAAAAATAACAATGGGTTCATCCTTGAGGACCTCCCTCTATCCTAGAATAGGGCCCCAGTGCTGATTATGTAGTACTTGAATGTGGACGAATCATCTTCTCCTCTTCGTAAATTCCACATGGCATTCTTAATTTTTTTGAAATATGTCAAGCAGATCAACATCTCAAAGTAATTATTTTGGTTGATGGAAATATTTGTTGATAACATGTAAAAATGGAAGTCTACTTACCCTAAAAACCAGGGTCTCCACTTGATTATTTAAAATTTTATTAGCCAAAATCTGGACTAGTGGATCGTTGAAGCTGTTAGCCTAGCCGCCATACCTGATCTCATTTCAGGATCACCTCTAGCACTAGTGGAAGTTGCCCTTGAAGGTTTTGTAATTGATGTTGATAATGGTACTCCCAGTAGGGCAAACAATAAAAGAGTGTTACCCCTAGTAGGAACGTATTCAAATCCTATAATATGCTTAGTCCATATCAAGAATACAAGTGATAAAGGTAAAATTCCCTTCCATACTCAAAAAATGTAGAAGACCATCGTAGGGCCATCTATGGCATATTGCTACATTCAATAAATGAGAGACATCGACTAGATCACTAACCTAGAATACATTGTCACCTTAGTGATGTGTATGCTCTTAAGAGTAAGTAAAATCATCAATCATATGAACATGTAGAAAGTTGGACACCTTGGGGAGGATGATCCCAAAGAAGTTGATGATGATGATTATGTTCTAGATTGTTGGATATTTTGAGCTCATTTAGTTGTCATTGATGTCAAGGTGAAAAGTTGTCATTGATGCCAAAGTGAACACATGAAGCTATCATTAACACCATGGAGTACATCATCATTAACACCAGGAAGCAATGCAAAGAGATGGAGAAAAGTTGTCCAAATATGTTTTTATAAGGGTTTTTGTTAAAACCATGGTGGCACATTAAAAGGTTTTTTATTAAAACCATAATGATAGTTCTCTAATATTGTGATGGCAGAATTAAGGTTTTTATTAAAACCAAGGTGGCAAAATTATTTTTCATCAACCTAGTGAAGTGCAAATGACAATTTGATATTAACTCAAAGAGGGCTTTAATTTTTTATTAAAGTCTAAAGTTTATAAATTAAATTTATAATATTTAAATTCTTTTGAATTTAAATTAATTATAAATTATAATTTATACAAGCCGACATCATCAAATCGAATCATCCGCCGATGTTGTATGCAAAGCAAATGAAGGGTATTTAAACCCTAAGACAAACCTTAGGGAAGAAGATATCAAAATCTGAATTTGAACATAAGAAAAAATCTGAAGCCTCCAAAATTTGTGAGTGGTGTATTGCCAAAACAAGACAACGCATTGTAATCAGGGCAGAGCATCGTGATCGAGGTAGCGCATGGTGTTCGAAGCAAGGGACAATGCAAAGGGAGAAGTGCTCGTAGTCTAGCTTGGCGCTAGACGTAGGAGAAGGCCAAAGGTTTTGAAGCCTTTGTGAAAAGGCTTAAGCAACCTTAGGGCTTAAGCTAAGCACGTGGAGCGCTTAGCTCACATGGCTAGCTTGCCATAGCTAAGGCGCCAGTCGTGGAGAAGGCGCAGGTTCGAAACTCCAAAAATTGTGGAAAGGGGATTCACCAAAGGTTTTTATAATTTAATTTTGATTTTTGCATAATACTAAGGTTTAGGAGGAATAAGGGAATATTTGTGGTATTTGATTATTGTGCTAAGGTTTTAGGGGTGTATGTGGAATTTGATTAATTGTGCTAAGGTTAGGGAGTTATAAGGTGATATTAATTTATTTACCTAAGTGGTAAATAGGTGCTTTATTAAGGTAAATATTATTTTACCTTAGGAGATAGAAATTAAGTTGGAATATCAATTTTGTGAAATAGAAAAATTTGAAGAGGAAATTTCTGTGAAGATATTATTGTCAAATATTGCTATTGAGAAGGAGATATAAGGTGTATTATGAAATTGAGCTATTCTTGTATTTTGTGAAGTATAACACTTGTTATCTAACCCTTGGCACTTGGCAAAGAAGAAGATATTCCTGAAGGTAGTTTTTGAAGATCATCCTCCAATCAAGAAAAAGGTATGAGCATATTCTTCCATAGTTGAATTGATTGATTGGTTTTCTAGAAAATAAGTTTGGAGTGAAAAGGACTTGATTAGGGTTTCCTATTGAGTGTGTTGAGTGATTGCTTCAAGGTTTTCTGGAATAAAGAAGTGTGGTTAAAACCTTGTTTGATAAGCATTGTTGTTGAAGCCATTGATGAGTGAAGAACTTGAACTAGGGTTTGAAAAGAACATGAGTATCATTGTTATGTGAGAGTTGTTTTATAAGCATTGTTGTTGAAGCGATTGATTGAGTGAAGAACTTGAACTAGGGTTTGAAAAGAACATGAGTATCATTGTTATGTGAGATTTGTTGTTGAGCATTGTTGGAAATATTTTGAGTAAGTGATCATATACTTGGACTAGGGTTTGTGAGAAAGGATTATCTCATTGAGTGATTGGTTGAGTAGAGTTGGTTGAGCCTAGTCAAGTGGATGTGTGAAGTGATTGTTCAAGTTCCATAAAACAAATTATTCTATATTCTGAATTGAGTTGAGAAAGTGATTGAGCATTGAGTTGAAGCATATTGAGTCTCTAACAATTCTCCTTATGTTTCTAAGAGAGTGATTGAAAGTATTTGAGAAGATTGGACAAGTTATGTGGACTTGTTGAGAAGATTGGACAAGTTCTATGTGGACTTGTTGAGCAGATTGGACAAGTTATGTGTGGACTTGTTGAGCAGATTGGACAAGTTCTGTGTGGACTTGTTGAGTAGATTGGACAAGTTATGTGTGGACTTGTTGAGTAGATTTGAGCAAGTTCTATGTGGACTTGTTGAGCATATTGGAGCAAGTTCTATGTGGACTTGTTGAGCAGATTTGAGCAAGTTCTATGTGGACTTGTTGAGCAGATTTGAGCAAGTTATATGTGGACTTATTGAGAATATTTGAGCAAGTTCTATGTGGACTTGTTGAGAAAATTTAAGCAAGTTCTATGTGGACTTGTTGAGTAGATTTAAGCAAGTTTTGAGTGGACTTGTTGAGTAGAGTTTTGGTGCAGATTTGAGGATAGATTTGTACCAGACCAGAGATAGAGATTGAGCAGATTTGTGCTAGACCGAAGGACTATATTTAGTGTAGATTTGAGATAGAGCTTTGGAGGTGATAGAGCAGAGAGGACAGAAGTCTCTAGTGGATAGATATCCATCAGCTAGGGTAGTGAGGATAGGTCTTCTGAGTGAGGACAAGAGTCTTCAGTGGAGAGATATCCACAAGCCAGTGTAGTGGAGGTAGTTGTCTTCAAGAGGATCACCAACCAGAGCAGAGGAGAAGGAGTTCTCCTATGGATAGAGATCCATAAACTTGATTTAGGGGATTGGTGTCTCCTTTGGATAGAGGTCCATAAACATTGTAATAGGAAAAGGATTCCCAAGATATTGATTGAGAAAATTTTAGTGAAATATTTTCTCCGTGGAGTAGCCCACATTGGGTGAACCATGTAAAATTGGTGTCTCTATTGTGTGTGATAATTTGTGCATTACTTTAGTTACTAATATTGATATTTCTATAATTATATTGCATAATATTGATTGTGAAAGAAAAGTAAAAAGTGGTCTTATACTATTCACCCCCCTCTCAATATAAGCTTGTGTTCTTCAATTGGTATCAGAGTTGGTTCCTTCGAAAAAGGTTTAACAACTTGAAGGAAGATCTTACAAGAACACAAATGGCAAAGAAAGGCAAAAGTAGAACCATGAGACACAAGAAGAAAAGAACACACATGGTCATGAAAGAAAAGGAAGATGAATTCAATATTGTTGTTTTGGGAGGAAGAATGGAAATAGATTCAAGAGATGAATCAAGCAATGGAGAAATAACCAGGTTGATAAAGTTTTGTACCAGATGTAGGAATACAGGTCACCATGCAACTTATTGTCCACAAGAAGGTGAAGAATGTTTTGTTTGTGGTCAACTCGGTCATGATGCAAGTTATTGCAATGGGTTTAGTAGCGGTGAAGATGAAGATGATATTTTCGAAAATAAAATCCAGGGGGTTGGTTAGAAAGGATAATAGAGACAATCAAAATAGGTATGAAGAAGAAACTCTACTTTCAATAATAGAAGAAATTGAAGACCAAAGAAAGAAGAGGAAGATTCAAAAAAGAAAAAGAGGAAGCCACTCTTAAGGAACTTGTTGAATTGAAAAGAGAGAATGTAGAATTGAAGGGTCAAATACAAGAAGATGAGAAATGTAAGACAAAGCTTCTACAAGATCTCTCTGACTTGAAAGATAAGATTGAAGAGGCAAGAAAAGTTGAAAAAGGTATGGTTGAACAGTCAAAGGTAAAAGAGATAGAATGTGAAAGACTTATGGTTACTCTTGAAGAATTAAAAAGGGAGAACTCAGGATTAAGGGTTCAAGCTCAAGAAGATGAGAAAGCAAAAGCAAAGTTTCTACAGGAACTCACCAACTTCAAAATCAAGGTTGAAGAGGCAAGAAAAATTGAAGAAGGTATGGCCAAAAAATTAAAGATAAAATATCTAGAGTGTGAAATATTAGAGCATGAGATAGTTTCACTAAGGATGGAAGTAAAAGGCTCTAAGGACAAGTTGCACAAGTTTGAGGAAAATCCAAAGACTTTGGATAGGATTATCAATGCACAAAAGTCATCAGTCACCAAAACAAGACTTAGTTCTAAAGAAGAACAAAGGAAACAAGAAGCAAAAAAAGGAGAGTCAAGCTCAAACACCAGAAAAGAAGAAGCATCAAAAGAAGTAAGTAAAAGAGAGAGTGAGACTTCTAAGGATAAGTTGGACAATAGAAAGTTCAACAAGGAAAGGAACAATACACAAGTAAGGAACAGATGGAACAGGAAACAGGACAAGGTAGAAGAGACTAAGAGACCAATGGGGTCTAGGCAAAGTTTCTTCAATGGAAGATGCTTCTCATGTCACAGGTTTGGGCACATGGCTTCACAGTGCAGGACACATGAAAGACAAGAATATGGGAACATACAACTTTTCCATGGGTATTGCTACTCATGTAATCAGTTTGGTCACAAGGCAATGAATTGTAGGGTTCATGACAGAAGAGGGTATGGCTTCACTAGGAGAAATCCTAAGACATTTGCACCTCCAAGGAATAATAACATTAAGTGTTATAAGTGCAATAATGATGGTCACACAACAAAGTGGTGTAGAGAAGATATTCCAGAATCAAGTATGAACAGGAATAGGAACAGGAACATGGATATGAATATGAACAAGAATAGGAACAAGAACATGGATATGAATAGGAACAAGAATAGGAACATGGATATGAACAGAGAAAGAAAAAAAAAAAGAATTAGACATGGAAGAACTGGACATGGAAAGAAATAGTCAGAGGAATCAAAAGGATCAGATAAGAAGAAGAGAGGATAAAGGTAAAGAACAGTGCTTTCTGGGAGTAGAAATACTCCCACTATGGGGGGGGGGGGGGGGGGGTGACCCTTTTACATTGATGTCAAAAGGGGAGAGATTTGAGTAAGGGGGAGAGATTTGGTATTTGAGAAAAGAGGAGAGAGCATTGAGCCAGGGGAGCATTGTCCTAGGGGAGAAGAACAAAGGAAAGGTCAAGTTTTTGGTAAAAAGAAGTTGGGTTGCCATCAATGACAAAGGGGGAGATTGTTGGACATTTTGAGCTCATTTAGTTGTCATTGATGTCAAGGTGAAAAGTTGTCATTGATGCCAAAGTGAACACATGAAGCTATCATTAACACCATGGAGTACATCATCATTAACACCAGGAAGCAATGCAAAGAGATGGAGAAAAGTTGTCCAAATATGTTTTTATAAGGGTTTTTGTTAAAACCATGATGGCACATTAAAAGGTTTTTTATTAAAACCATAATGATAGTTCTCTAATATTGTGATGGCAAGAATTAAGGTTTTTATTAAAACCAAGGTGGCAAAATTATTTTTCATCAACCCAGTGAAGTGCAAATGACAATTTGATATTAACTCAAAGAGGGCTTTAATTTTTATTAAAGTCTAAAGTTTATAAATTAAATTTATAATATTTAAATTCTTTTGAATTTAAATTAATTATAAATTATAATTTATACAAGTCGACGTCATCAAATCGAATCATCCACCGACGTTGTATGCAAAGCAAATGAAAGGTATTTAAACCCTAAGACAAACCTTAGGGAAGCAAGAAATTGAAATCCAAATTTGAACATAAGCAAAAATCTGAAGCCTCCAAAATTTGTGAGTGGTGTATTTGTCAAACAGGACAACGCATTATAATCAGGGTAAAGCATCATGATCGAGGTAACACATGGTGTTCGAAGCAAGGGACAATGCAAAGGGAGAAGCGCTCATAGTCTAGCTTGGTGCTAGATGTAGGAGAAGGCCAAAGGCTTTGAAGCCTTTGTGAAAAGGCTTAAGCAACCTTAGGGCTTAAGCTAAGCACGTGGAGCGCTTAGCTCACATGGCTAGCTTACCATAGCTAAGGCGCCAGTCATGGAGAAGGCGCAAGTTTGAAACTCCAAAAATTGTGGAAAGGGGATTCACCAAAGGTTTTTATAATTTAATTTTTGATTTTTGCATAATACTAAGGTTTAGGAGGAATAAGGGAATATTTGTGGTATTTGATCATTGTGCTAAGGTTTTAGGGGTGTTTATGGAATTTGATTAATTGTGCTAAGGTTAGGGAGTTATAAGGTGATATTAATTTATTTACCTAAGTGGTAAATAGGTGCTTTATTAAGGTAAATATTATTTTACCTTAGGAGATAGAAATTAAGTTGGAATATCAATTTTGTGAAATAGAAAAATTGAAGTGTGTTTAAGGAAATTTTTATGAAGATATTATTGTCAAATATTGCTATTGAGAAGGAGATATAAGGTGTATTATGAAATTGAGCTATTCTTGTATTTTGTGAAGTATAACACTTGTTATCTAACCCTTGGCACTTGGCAAAGAAGAAGATATTCCTGAAGGCAATTTTTGAAGATCATCCTCCAATCAAGAAAAAGGTATGAGCATATTCTTCCATAGTTGAATTGATTGATTGGTTTTCTAGAAAATAAGTTTGGAGTGAAAAGGAATTGATTAGGGTTTCCTATTGAGTGTGTTGAGTGAATGCTTCAAGGTTTTTTGGAATAAAGAAGTGTGGTTAAAACCTTGTTTGATAAGCATTGTTGTTGAAGCCATTGATGAGTGAAGAACTTGAACTAGGGTTTGAAAAGAACATGAGTATCATTGTTATGTGAGAGTTGTTTTATAAGCATTGTTGTTGAAGCCATTGATTGAGTGAAGAACTTGAACTAGGGTTTGAAAATAACATGAGTATCATTGTTATGTGAGATTGGTTGTTGAGCATTGTTGGAAATATTTTGAGTGAGTGATCATATACTTGGACTAGGGTTTGTGAGCAAGGATTATTTCATTGAGTGATTGATTGAGTAGAGTTGGTTGAGCCTAGTCAAGTGGATGTGTGAAGTGATTGTTCAAGTTCCATAAAACAAACTATTCTATATTCTGAATTGAGTTGAGAAAGTGATTGAGCATTGAGTTGATTGAAGCATATTGAGTCTCTAACAATTCTCCTTATGTTTCTAAGAAAGTGATTGAAAGTAATTGAGCAGATTTGAGCAAGTTGAATTGTTGAGCAGATTGGACAAGTTCTATGTGGACTTGTTGAGCAGATTGGACAAGTTATATGTGGACTTGTTGAGCAGATTGGACAAGTTCTATGTGGACTTATTGAGTAGATTGGACAAGTTTTGTGTGGACTTGTTGAGCAGATTGGACAAGTTCTATGTGGACTTGTTGAGCAGATTGGACAAGTTCTATGTGGACTTGTTGAGCAGATTGGAGCAAGTTCTATGTGGACTTGTTGAGCATATTGGAGCAAGTTATATGTGGACTTGTTGAGCAAATTGGAGCAAGTTATGTGTGGACTTGTTGAGCAGATTGAGCAAGTTATGTGTGGACTTGTTGAGCAGATTTGAGCAAGTTCTGTGTGGACTTGTTGGAGAGATTTGAGCAAGTTCTATGTGGACTTGTTGAGCAGATTTAAGCAAGTTTTATGTGGACTTGTTGAGCAGATTTTTGGTGTAGATTTGAGGATAGATTTGTACCAGACCAGAGATAGAGATTGAGAAGATTTGTACTAGACCGAAGGACTATGTTTAGTGCAGATTTGAGATAGAGCTTTGGAGGTGACAGAGAAGAGAGGATAGAAGTCTCCAGTGGATAGAGATCCATCAGCCAGGGTAGTGAGGATAGGTCTTCTGAGTGAGGACAAGAGTCTTCAGTGGAGAGAGATCCACAAGCCAGTGTAGTGGAGGCAGTTGTCTTCAAGAGGATCACCAACCAGAGTAGAGGAGAAGGAGTTCTCCTATGGATAGAGATCCACGAAATTGATTTAGGGGATTGGTGTCTCCTTTGGATAGAGGTCCATAAACATTGTAATAGGGAAAGGATTCCCAAGAGATTGATTGAGAAAATTTTAGTGAAATATTTTCTCCGTGGAGTAGCCCACATTGGGTGAACCACGTAAAATTGGTGTCTCTATTGTGTGTGATGATTTGTGCATTGCTTTGGTTACTATTGTTGATATTGCTATATTTATATTGCATAATATTGATTGGAAAGAAAAGTAAAAAGTGGTCTTATACTGTTCACCCCCCTCTCTTAGTATAAGCTTGTGTTCTTCATCAGATTGACGTGACACCCTTGATCCCTATTGGTTTACCTATTTTTATCTGTAGTATGGTTTCTTTTGTGTTCATTTTGTGCCTAAAGGCCATAATCACTAAGTATCTCTTTAGTTTTGTTGTGTGACCACAAGTTTTGGTCGCTTTTGGGATTGCTTTGTATTGAGTTGAACCTTCATGGGATCCTATCTACAGCTTGTATAGAAGGTTTTGGGTCACTTTCAAAACCCATTATCAATAAAATAAATATGTTACATGGAAAATATCCTTATTAGTTGTCCGCCATAAAAGAAACTCTCCTACTCCAAGAAAATCCTACAATTACATAAATAATATTCTAAGTATAATCATGTTTAAGATATTAGTTGTGTAATATGTTGAAGGCACATAGACTGGACCAAGTATACCAGAGGCATGAAGTTATCAAACATAATACATCAAAATACTTATGTGATATTTACATTCATAAAATTTTAGATTGTAAACAATCTTGACAAAAAAATGATTATCATAATATAGGGTCATCAAAAACTACTAAGTAAGATGCAAATGCTTTAGAATAATAAGCATTCCTTGGAGGTTTTTGGTAGCTTCATTAATAGCACAATACTCAACATCCATAGAATACTCACATATATTGTATTATCATTTACAACACCAAGAGATTGATTGAAAGACATGATAAATGTTAAATCTAGTTTATAATGCCATTTATTTAGAATGATTATCCAAACCATACTATAGAATCTAACTAATACCATAGGTTCTCCTACTACATATTTTTCTTACCCATATGATATGTATACTTGACATACCAATGGATGAACTTGGTCATTGTCCAATGAATCACATAGGGTGTTGTAAATACTTGGAATAATAACTAA
>JAQPPZ010009198.1:0-16633 GCA_028583015.1 Wollemia nobilis
GACATTGATGATTGCTCTCTTATTCTCAAAAATATTTCCAAAGACTTCTTTATTCCATATTCTAATGTTGTTTTTCACCATCTTAAGTTTTTGAGATAGTTTGAAGGAAGCACTTCCCTAGATAGGCTGTTGCCACCATTCCTCTATTCGTTTCTTGAAGTCCGGATGTTTAACCCACATTGACAGAAATTTGAATGGCTTTTTAAAGGAGTTAGCCTGAAATGCCTCCCATAGAATAAGATTATGGTCTAAAATGCATTTAGGAAGCGCTTGTAACACTAAATAACCAAACATTTTTGTAGCTTCCTTGGATAAAAAAAACCTGTCCAACCTTTCTTGAATCAGCTGACTTCGTATCCTCTTGTTACTCCATGTAAATTTGGCTCCTTTTAGTCTTACATCCATCAATTCATTTGTGTTAATGAATTCATTGAAGTCCTCCATGCTCCTTGAGGGTAACCCAGATCCTCCCTTCTTATTAGATGGGTAAAGGGAGGTATTGAAATCTCCCCCAATCACCCAAGGAATGTATTTAAAATCTTGGCTCAAATGCCCCAAAAACTCCCATAGTTCAGACCGCCCTTGGACAGAGGTGGGGGCATAAACATTTGACATAATCCAATCCTTATTAGTATCAAAATCATGAAATAATACGCTTAAGACTCTTTTATTTTCCTGAATAATACTTCATTCTATTTTAATAGGATCCCATAAGATCATGAGGCCCCTAGATGCTCCTCTTTCCTATTGAAATACCACTTCCCCTTGCTTCCAAATCCTTCTAGCTATAAGTATTGATTGTGCCGCATCTGTTTTGATTTCTTAAAGAAAAATGATAGTAGGATTCCAATCCTTCCTTATAGACTTCACCATCCTTTGTTTTGGTGGGCCATTTAGGCCTCTAACATTCCATGAGAGAACCCTCATTTATACTGTTTGATATTTTTTCCCTGCCCCCTTCCCTAAGCCAAAGGGGGTTTGTCAATTTTGCTATTATCTTGACTAGGAATAGCTTGCTGTAACAATGTTATTTGCTTTTCGTTTGCAATTTCTTCATTGATTCTCATTCTATTGTGCTCTGCTATAGATATTCTCCCTTTATTTATTTCACTTCCATAATCTATCGGAGGCTTGGTGGTGCTTCTAGTCTGTTTTGGACTAAAATGAGGGGGCATATACTGTGATAGTCTAGGGCTTGAACCTTCTTCCTCTTTTTTGGGGTTTTCAATTCCCTCTTTATCCTCAGCCTTGTTTTGGTTCACCTCTCCTATCTGGTTCCTAAATAGGGGGCTTTCCTTCAAGGAAAATTTTACCGTTGGGCTCATATGATAAGGGATAATTTGCTCCACTACCGTATTAGGAGCTACATTCCTGCCTCTTGTTTCCACAACTTCGAATCTTGACTCTATTTTTTCCATGTTTAAACTGAAATGACTGGAAATTTTTCTTCATTTTGAGCATAGATTTTGGGGATTTTTGTCATAACTATGGATGGTCCCAATTTGGATGGGGAGTCTAGGGTTTCAGGAAACTTGACACTGATGGTATCATCCTTACTATTTTCTTTTTCAACTTCTATATTTTCTAGGATATCAAACATGTTCAAGCTGGGATCTTTATTACATACCTTATGATTTTTGCCTCCCTCATTATGTTACTTTCCTTTCTCTTGGATTTTTGCCAGTTCTGTGTTGGCTTGGTCAACCTGGTTATTCTTAACTTGTTCGTATCCTTCCAAATTAATACGCGGTCCTTGAAACTTTGAGATCCCAATAAAAATATGTTAGCAAGTTCAAAATAGATGTTATCATAGTTTAAAAAATTGCAACTCAATAAAATTCAACACTTCAATTTTGAAGGTTTTTTTTAGACAACTTGAAAAAACTAACCAAAAGAATCAAATAAAATTTCAATTTTAAAAATGTATATATTTTTAAAAAATTGGAAATGATACAATATCTTTTCTTGCGTGTAAATAATTTTTTATTATATTTAATACCCATAATTTTCAAGTAAAAAAAAAAAAATATATATATATATATATATATATATATATATTAGTTAATAAACAAACAAATATAATTATAGCATCTTGGGTAATTAACATTGATCATGGTGGGGACTTAACAAAGGGTGCTAGTTGTGGCTAACTTGGGTATGATTCCCACTCCCTCCTGCAGATACTCAAAAAAACCCATTCCTCACTGGTTGTGGCTACGAGTCTAAAGGTTTCTTTGGTTCCCATCCTAAATCAAAGTTTTTAGGGTTAAAGTTTGGCGTTAAAGGAGTCATAATATGAAGGTGAGATGTTGCGTAAAAGGCTTGGGTTGAAGAAGCCACAACATGAGGCTAATATGTTGGGTGGAAGGCCTGGGCTAAAAGAACCACAATATGAGGTTGAGATGCTAGGTGGAAGGCTTGAGCTAAAGAAGTTGCAACATGAGGTTGAGATGCGAGGTGGAAGGCTTGGGATGAAGGAGAGACTAGATGTTGGATGGAAGGCTAGAGTTGAAGAAGATGTAACTTGAGGTTATGATACTAGGTGGAATGCTAGGGCTAAAGGAGCCATAACATGAGTTTGAGATGTTGGGTGAAATGTTGGGATTGAAGGAGCCGCATCATGCGAGGTGGAAGGCTTGGGATGAAGGAGAGACTAGATGTTGGATGGAAGGCTAGAGTTGAAGAAGCTGCAACATGAGGTTATGATACTAGGTGGAAGGTTGGGGCTGAAGGAGCCATAACATGAGTTTGAGATGTTGGGTGAAAGGTTGGGATTGAAGGAGCCGCATCCTGAGGCTAAGATGTTGGATGGAAGGTTGGAGTTGAAGGAGGCCCAAAATGAAGCTGAAATGCTAGGTGAAAGGTTTAGGTTTAAAAACAACATGAGGTTGAGATGTTGGGTGGAAGGCTTAGGCTGAAGGAGTTAGAACATGAGGTTGAGATGCTGGGTGGAAGGTTGAGGCTAAATGAGCTACATCATGAGGCTAATATGTTGGGTCATCTATAGAATTTATGTGGCTCTATTTTCTTCTTTTGTGTGCTTATAGGGTTAGAACCCATAGGGATTGGGGGTGTTCTCATCCCTTTTTAGGAGTATTTTAAGGTTTTTCTTCCTAGTTCTTTGTTAGGTGAATATTACCCTTGAGATTTCTATGGTAGTGTCGACAATTTTTAGGGTTACAATTTTAGTTTATAGCTTGTTGGGCTTTCATGGTTCGTGTTAGCTTTGATTGATTCTAGTGATCTTGTTGGTGGTCAAGGTGCTAATCTGGTGTATCATTGCTTTGCCTTACCCTCAGGGTCCTATTACAGATCTAGGGATTTTCTAGATCTTGTAGGTGTGGGGTCCTTTAGTGGGTCTTGAGAAAAATCTAGTGTTGGATTTTGTTTTTCTTGGGATGAGGAGGGTTGGAGTCTCCTTTTTTATTTAAATTTTAAATGGTTTTGGGAGAAGGTTATTTGGGCCTTCTCTCAATATCTCTTAGTTGGGTTGTTGAAGTCTTTTGGTTGGTGCAATGAAAGTTTCTTTGACCAATTTCATTTTAGTCCCAAGATCCCTGGTGGTTTCTTGTTGTAGTTTTGGTGTTCAGTAATTAGGTTTTAGGATTTTAGTTGTTAGATTGGTCTCAATTCTTTGTTCTTTGATTCGAGGATTTGGGATTCAATTTTATTTCTTGGTAGTTCCAACTGCAGGATTTGTGTACCTATTGCTGGAGGTTATAGTTTCCAAATTCAGGGTTTGTAGTTTGGGTGGGAAGATCTTTAACCTATTTTTTTATTCAAATTTGAGTATCCTTGATTCTAGATCTTTGTTTTTCATTCTAGGTGAGAAGGTTTAAAATTGGATTCTCTACTATAGGTTTTATCTCTTGTAGGTTTGTGTTTGTGGATACAGGGTTGGAGAAGTTCTTTAATTTTTCTTTAGATTCAAATTCGAGCATTCTTAGTTCTAGATTGTTGCTTTCTATTTTAGGTTGGAAAGATTTGATTTTGAATTCGAATTACAAGTTGGTTGCACATTGTAGGATGGTAAAGTTTCCTTTAACAAGGTTCCTATTGGATAGGAAGATATTTATTTTGATTTTTTATTCAAATTTGAGCACTATTTTTTGGGTGGGATATTTTTAAATTCGATTTTTGAATCAAAATCTTAGTTCTCTTGATTCTATTTGGGTAGGAACTAAATTTTTCTACCTCTCTGCTTTGTCCATCGTTGTGTTTGGTAGCATCTGGGTATCTGGATCTCTTGGTTTTTTTGGATATCTTGGATCCTAATTTTTCTTGGGATTTGACATTGTTTTCCATAGAGAATTTTGTCCCTTTTATGATCCCCTTCGGTGCTCATTGAATACATTTGTGGCTTTGTAAAGGTTTGGGGACTTTTCCAAAAATCCTCTATAAAAGGTTCAAGAACCCTTTCAAAACTCTTTCTTAATACCTTATCAAAAAAATAATTATGGCATCTTTAAATTTGTTCTAAATTAATTTAAAAAAAATCTTTGGAGGGTAAATGAATAGCACCCTATTATCATCAATTATGATGGGGTTTTGATTTTAGAATATTGTCCTTATGAATCCCATGTGTTATTGGAAAATGTTACTTGGTGAGGTGGAGCAATGTCCTCAACTGAAAGCATGAGATTCCGAAAGAAAAACAATATTAAGATGTAATGAAAAGCAACCAAACATATGTAATCGAATCAACCAAACATAAAGGAGAAAAGCAAGAGCACAACCCTTTTATATTAATTCCATTCGGTTACAATACATCTCCTCCCTTTTTAGGGGCTAGGAGTGCTAATCTGTCTTAGTTACAGTCATGATCGATACTTCTTCTATCGCATACCCACATTTGAATTAGGCGGGCCAAAGTGTTGCCGTCGTTTATGCCTGATGGATCCTTACTTGCTGCTGTTATTCTTGCATTCAAGAAAACAATAATCTGTTTAGTAGCACCTGCAGCAAGAGGTCAAAATGTTTGTCTTTAGGAAACAATGAAAAATGCTTGCAAATGATTGATTAAATGTGTGAATAAAATAACTCTACATAACCTGCAATTTTTACGTAAAACAGAAACTTTACTTAGAAGGCCGCTGCCATTAAAACAGCAGGCCGATTTGCATTCATATGAGACGTTGCTACCTGCAAGTTAATGAGATATCGAAAACCACGAGAGCATAATAATATTCGATATATGTATTGAACACACAATGCAGAACGAACACTAATGCAGGATACATGCAGCGTAATACAAAATATATTCTATCGTAAAGCATGAGTTGCTTCAACAGCATAATGCGTAATGCAGAATAGAAAAATAATAATCGAATAGACTAAACTGAAACTAACGAAAAGGTGCAGGGTGCCCAAGCGGGCCGCCCCGTTAAAACTTGATTTCGGCGCCAATCCACTAAGGAAGGGCCCAAAATATTTCAGGTTGAATTGTCGTCGAATGGATGGAATATTATGATCCAATGTCGGGTATTAATCGGATGTTTGGTTTTTGCAGCACTTCGTTGCGTTAAGAAAATGCTTGGTCTCCCCTCCTTTTGGGTGGGAAAATCCACCGTTTTATAGGCCCACGGGGTCTATCTGAAAGGTATGCAATGACGCCACGTGGCGGCCATGCCTTCCCAAGAGGGAGGAAAGTCCTCCACGACTTGGGCTTAAATGACTGCCCTTGTGACAGTATTCCAACAGCCAACCTACCCACCTACGCGCGCATGCAAGGCAGGAGCCATAAATGACTGTCTTCGACTGCCACTTGTTGAATGTCTGCTTTTAATGGTTTAATGTTTGCTTTGTTTTTGCTTTATTGTTTGCTTTAAATGTTTGAAATCCGCCTTAAATCTGCCTCTTGGTTAAAATCCGCTTTGGCGTAAAGATGAGAGTTCTTGTCGCGATATTGCGACGTTGCGATATCGCGACACCAATAGGGGAACAGGGCTCTGTGGCCACAACTGTCGCGATATCGCGACAGTCGCGACATCGCGACAGTCGCGACATCGTGACTATCACGATATCACGACCGTCGCGATGTCACGACTATCGCGACCGCTGTGATATCACGACAGCGCGACGTCGCGACTGTCGTGATATCGCGATAGCGCGACGTCGTGACTGTCGCGATATCGTGACCGTCGCGGAATCACGACAGGCAGCCTTTGCCTAGGTGTTAGATTTACCTAAGTGTTAACTTTGCTTAAGTGTTGCATTTGTTTAAGTGTAGCATTTGTTTGAGTGTAGCATTTGTTTAAGTGTTGCAAACAGTTTTTGCCTAAGTGTTTGAAAGCAATTTTTGCCTAAGTGTTAAAAGCTTGAACCGAACTTGGAGGATATGTAACCGGATTGGTACCTTCCAAAATTGTTGTGTAAGTGGCTAGGGCCACTGTTTGACCTCTAAGGGCTGCCTGAAGGCTGTGTGTCAATACGATCAGTGTTTGTAGTCACATAATCGGATTGGTGCTGTTTTGGTGTCTATAGATGCCCCTTTTTGGGAAGCGTTGCGGGTGATGCAGTGCTGAGCAAAAAAAATAGATAACCAAAGCACTAATGATTAAGGTTTCTTGGTAACCTAACCAACTTTTGATGCCCCAAGTATGGAAAGGGCATGCATTCTTGAATCCTTGCTTCTGACGAGCGAAGGCACTCAATTTCAAGTATTAACCTGTTTTGGTGAGGTGTGACTTGAGCTTGGACATTGATCAGTCATGATTAGGCAAAGAGCGCAACCTTTTGTCCATGGGGGAACCTTGTGTTCATGATTCACGAAATGCCAAGCGTTTGATCAATTTGATGATTGCTTGTTTATTGCCCCAAGCAGGAGCGTGATTGTCTTTGTCAATGATTCTTTGAATGCATGCCATTGCCTTGATTGGGTGTGTGCTTGTTGATTGGTGACTAAGTGTGACTACCCCCTCAAACAACGAATCGATGAGGGAATGACCTTCATGAGAAAAGCGACGAGTCGCTTGACCCAAGATGAGTTAGGTTAGGGTGCCTTTAGATGTTTTACCATTTAAGCACATGCAATTTCCCGACATTTGGACCTATTTTTGGTGGGTGTTAACCCTTTTGGTGATGCCATAATGGGGTGAAATTATCAAAGACCCGTCTTCCCGTGGAGCGGTCCGGCTGTGGTAGCCTTCTTGGGGAAGTAGGAGAGTGATAATTTAAGCCCCGACATTGATTTTTTTTTATGCCAAGAGGTTAAGTACAAGAGCACTTGTGTCTGGCAATGCTTATTGCTATGTTTTTGTGTTGCATTTTTGTGATGTTTTTGTTGTTTTGATTTTCTTTCTTTGTGTATATGTCATGATTTTATGTTATGCACAATGATTGATGTTGATGGATGCATGCTACTTTATATTGATGGATGCATATGGTATGATAAATGTGGTTGTTGTATGTTGATTTATTTTGATGGATGCATGATGAATGCAAATGTTTTTGATTTATATGTGATATGCAGAAATGAAATGGATGAATGGACTTTGTGATGTTTGGCTATGGCACCATAGACTGTTTATGACTTTGTTATTTTGTCTTTTAGGCGATTGCTATGATGCATGACTTTGTATGTATACATGTGGTTTTTCTTTTTTTGTATTTTCTGATGGTATTGTAAGGATGAAAAATAGCGTAGTTGGTTCAGAAATGTAGCTAAGGTTTTCCCGAGACTCAGACGGTTTTAACTTACTAACCATGACTGTACTTTATCTTACAAGACTTTTGAACAAGGTATGAATCGGACTTGTTTTTGACCAAGCTATTTCACATCCCTGTGTGTGCAATTGAGTTCATTTATGTGGTATTTCTCAGGATACCACCAGTGCCAGATGGGCTTTCAACCGAACCTATACTGAGGATCACCTAATTAGCTCCACTAACTCATTTGTTGTATTTAGTTAGATTAATCTGCGGTGTTATCCAAGATATCATAAGCTAGCTCATCCTTATTCAAACATTGGTCTGCACATATGCAAAGTGAATGTGACAGACATATCATCATGCAGGTAGGATATCACCATTGCCAGATAGGCTATCAACCCAACCTGTAATGAGGATCACCTAGATGGTTTTCAAATGCTGAGAATTCCAAGGATTCAAGTTCAGGATGTTTGTGGGCTGAATGATTTAGAGAGTTGCTCGTCTATATAGTGATGAAAATCACTGTTTATTTTCTATTAATTCTTTTTGAGGAAGGATTTTGAATAGTGGTGATAACCACTGTTATTTTATTTTGTGTTTTGAGTATTGTGAATTTTGCTTTGATCCTCGTGGCCTTGGGGATGACTATCCATCCTGGTTAGGGGCAGATAGTACGAATCCTTACGACGTTGGGGACCAAGGGGATGATGGAAATTATGGAGTAAGGGCATTGATCTGTTAGGCGGATGACTACCCATCCTGGTTAGGGGTGAATAGTACGAATCCTTACAACTTGGAGATTAAAGGTGAATGGAAAGTGTTAGGATGATAATTTGTTGTAATTTTGTTTGTGAATGGCGTTGATCCCTTTTAGGTCTTGGGGATGACTACCCATCCTTGTTAGGGGCGGATAGTACGAATCCTTACAACTTGGAGATTAAAGGTGAATGGAAAGTTTTAGGATGATGATTTGTTGTAATTTTGTTTGTGAATGGCATTGATCCCTTTTAGGTCTTGGGGATGACTACCCATCCTTGGCAGGGACGTGTAGTACAAATCCTTACAACTTTGGGAACCAACTATGATTGGGATTTGGAAGTGGTGAAAACCACTGTATATGGAGGTGAATGGATAGGAAAGAGCTTGTCCTTTTGTGAATTCTCAGCATTCTGGAACCATTCGCACGGGGGGATGACCAAGATAACCGTTTTGCTTATGGTGACCTGGATTACTATGTAGGTTTCATCTTTCATTCACACAACTTGAGAATTTTTATGTGTTTTAATTTGTGTTGGGATGTTACGTAACAAGGTGTATTTCAAGTGTAACTCTACCTTCATAAAATCTGTTTGACTTGATACATTACATGGCTAAAGAGCAAAATGATGACTGAATCATGAAAAACTCTTGATACATTAAAAGACCATTGACTCTAATATGGTAAAAGCAATGCATGGTGTTTTTGTTGTTTTTGTAACATGGAACAGTGTGGAACAAGATGGACTAGTAGAACCATGACAGCCTATGGTGCCTTTGACCTACACGACCACAAATATGCAATGTATGGATGCAATGCTTTAATGCATCTATGTATTTTTGTATTTTTGATGGATTGAATTTTTTGAATATGAAGATGAAGTGCGAGAAGAACTCTCTATTGATGAATTTGAGTATGCCTAGAAATGAGATGCAAATTTTTGTTGTTTTTGATGATTTTTTTTGTTTTTGAATTTTGTTGATTTTTTGACCAAGCGATTGTGAAAATCCTTGGAGCATTTTGGGATTGACCAAGCGATTTTAGGAATTTTTGGAGCATTTTGGGATTGACCAAGCGATTTTAGGAATCCTTGGAGCATTTTGGGATTGACCAAGCGATTTTAGGAATCCTTGGAGCATTTTGGGATTGACCAAGCGATTTTAGGAATCCTTGGAGCATTTTGGGATTGACCAAGCGATTGTGATAATCCTTGGAGCATTTTTGGGATTGACCAAGCGATTGCAAGAATCCTTGGAGCCTTTTTGGGTTTTGACCAAGCGATTGCGATAATCCTTGGAGCATTTTTGGGATTGACCAAGCGATTATAGAATCCTTGGAGCATTTTGGGATTGACCAAGCGATTTTTAAGAATTCTTGGAGCATTTGGGGTGACCAAGTGATTGCGATAATCCTTAGAGCTTTTGGGGTGGCCAAGTGATTACGATAATCCTTGGAGCATTTTGGGATTGACCAAGCGATTGCAAGAATCCTTGGAGCCTTTTGGGATTGACCAAGCGATTGCAAGAATCCTTGGAGACTTTTTGGGTTTTGACCAAGCGATTGCGATAATCCTTGGAGCATTTTTGGGATTGACCAAGAGATTACGATAATCCTTGGAGCATTTTTGGGTTTTGACCAAGCGATTGCGATAATCCTTGGAGCATTTTTGGGATTGACCAAGCGATTATAGAATCCTTGGAGCATTTTTTGGGGTGACCAAGTGATTGCGATAATCCTTGGAGCTTTTGGGGTGACCAAGCGATTACGATAATCCTTGGAGCTTTTGGGGTGACCAAGCGATTGCGATAATCCTTGGAGCTTTTGGGGTGACCAAGCGATTGCAATAATCCTTGGAGCTTTTGGGATGACCAAGCGATTACGAGAATCCTTGGAGCTTTTTGGGTTTGGACTATGGCTCTTCAGGGGATAGAGGTACCCCCAGCTTGATGGTCTTTATGCTCCGGATCTGGATCTGGAGGGATTAGCACGAATGGATTGGCCCTATGCATGGATAGGAGGACAAGGTCTACCCTCGACACAGATGTTGCTATGAGGTCTTTGGGTGGAAGTTGATCTTCGTGTGCCTAAAGTGGTGGATGTAACGCTTGGTCCCACTACAGTGGGTTAACGTGCCACTCATGCCCTAGTATTATGTTTATCTATTGACATGCTTCATCGATATTTATAGGATGTCGATGCTGTTGCATGTGATTGCTATGGGCTATCTCTGTTTTATCCTCACCTTCGACCAGTGAGTACAGCTCATCAGAATCTGGAGATTCTAAGACATGGAGGACTGTATCATCAGGTAGCCCTATGGTTAAAGTTTGATCCTCTTCGAAAGGAGCCTCATGTAAGTTGGGCCTTGGGAGCTCCAAAATCTTGGTCTCTACCAACCCTAAGTGCTCTAGTGCTTTGCATGTATCGGGAGATTTGAGCTCCTCCTCTTTGGTTGGTTCTTGTTGAGGAACTTGGGGCTTATGGAGGGGTGGCCAGATAGCACCCCCCATGCCTTGGTAGGGCTTTTCATCCCGCTCTTATTTTTGCTTAGATTCCTTAGAAGATTCTTGATGAATTTCTAAGGGTGACTCATAAACCTGGGTGGATGTCTGAGGAAGGCACCCGTCATTGGTTATAGGAGCGGCCTCCCGCTCATGTCCTTCAGAAATTAGGAGAGTCGCCTCCCGCTCCTGTCTAGGAGGTGTTGGGGGTAGCGTTTGATGAGGTCGCGATGACCTGTCTCACCCCCATGGGTTGTGCCCCTCAAAATGTTTTGTCTTATGTGTGTGAGGGGTTGGAGTCTTCTGTATAGTGTGTTGGAACAACTCATCCTTTTGGTGCTGAAGGTGCTCTTTATTTAGAAGATACCATTGCTCTAACCGTTGTCGTTCTAGCTCAAGTTGCGTGAGTTGCATCCGATGTGCGAAATGCTTGATAGATTCTAAGATAGTTGGTCTCATCGCCTCATGTTTAGAAGGCCTAGATGCCTCTCCTAGATATCTATCTTGGTCATAGTGATCCAAGATATCTATAGGCAACCTCCCTATGTTGGAGGTAGCAGCATTTATCCGAGGCTCTGGCCTCAGTGTGTGACCATGGTATCTAGCGGGTGCGAAGGCGTATTGCTCCCGCGATGTATATTGTTTTTGAGGAAGGTAAGGGTCTTCCTTGTGCTCTCTTTCACAAGTGAAAATGGAATGGGCTGAGTTGGCTTGCCCCACCTGAGGAGCCTTGTGTTTTGGATTTGTCCTTGTAGTCCTGACAACTAGAGGGGGTGAAGGAGGGATAGTGTAATGATGTGGTTCCTCCCGTTGAACCCTATGTTGACCTAGCGCTTCATCGCACGGTGACCACTCATAGAGAGCATCTAAGGGATCTCTCCTAGAAGGGGTGCCCCTATAATACCTATCCGTTAAGGTTTGGAGAGACCTGCTTTGTGTGTCAGGCCGCCAAGGTGGTATGACCAAATCCATGGGGCTATACCGGAGGTGACTTGTGCCTCATATTTGTGCACCTTTCGCAGCATCCGCCCTTGATTGGGCTTGGCTATGGGTGCACACCATTGTGGTGTTTCTCTACTAGCTAAGCATATTTTTATCTCATTTATGATGATTTTTATTTTTGTCTACACTAAGCAAAAATGAACACACGCATACACAAACAATGATTATCTCTTTTAAGGATTAATAGTGTGTCCTAAACTGGTTTAGTGCATTTTGATGTTTTGTTTTGTTTTTGCAAGTTTTGAAGAACATTTAAATGCATAATGTTGGCTCATATGACTCCCATAAATGGTCGCCCCTTCAATATACCATTGTCGGACCGATATACCAACCTCTCTATATACCCGCCCTTACGAGAGGGAAACTATAGGTACGTGAGAGCAGATGGTACGTGGAACATAGGCGATACGAAAGGGGGGATTGTCCTGTTAATGACACCTACCATAGAAGACTTATCCTTGCGTGCATGGGAATCACCCCAACAACACTCGGTCAGCTTTCGTCAGGATTTATGCCTAACAACAGTGACAATCGGGGAAATGGATGCAAAGCTAAGCCAAGGTGGTGATGAACCCATCGTTGGTCTTGATCAAGGGCTGGGGTTTTACGACCAGCTCCTTGGTTTAATTTACCACGTGAAGTGTGTGTGGTTTATTTTATTTAATAAAAATGAAACAAGCAGCAAAAAGGAAACTTTCCCTATGCCATACAAACACTACAAACCAAAAAACAGCAAGTAGAAATTTGAAAGAATTTTTTTTTTTTTTTAACAATTAAATAAATAAATAAAGCAAGAAAATTGACGGAAACTTTCTCTACCTTTCTTTAATAATTAAAAAAAAAATGAAAGTAAAAAAAAAATAAACAAATAAAATAAACAGAAATAACACAGCAGAAAATGACAGGGACAGTTAGAAACCGTTACCTCTTTTCTGCCCGGACTTGCTGTTTCTGACCTTCGGCTTAAAAAAAAAAAAAGGTACCTGTTAAGCACAAAACACAACAAATCTGATTAGTTTATGTGATTTAAAAATTAGGGAACGGTCCCACCGTGATCGCCACTGAAAGAATGAGATTCCGGAAGAAAACAGTATTAAGATGTAATGAAAAGCAACCAAACATATGTAATCGAATCAACCAAACATAAAGGAGAAAAACAGGAGCACAACCCTTTTATATTAATTCCATTCGGTTACAATACATCTCCTCCATTTTTAGGGGCTAGGAGTGCTAATATGTCTTAGTTACAGTCATGATCGATACTTCTTCTATCCGCATGCCCACATTTGAATCAGGTGGGCCAAAGTGTTGCCGCCGTTTATGCCTGATGGATCCTTACTTGCTGCTGTTCTTCCTGCATTCAAGAAAACAATAAACTGTTTAGTAGCACCTGCAGCAAGAGGTCAAAATGTTTGTCTTTAGGAAGCAATGAAAAATGCATGCAAACGATTGATTAAATGCGTGAATAAAATAACTCTACGTAACCTGCAATTTTTACGTAAAACAAAAACTTTACTTAGAAGGCCGCTGCCATTAAAACAGCAGGCTGATTTGCATTCATATGAGACGTTGCTACCTGCAATTTAATGAGATATCAAAAACCACGAGAGCATAATAATATTCGATATATGTATTGAACACACAATGCAGAACGAACACTAATGCAGGATACATGCAGCGTAATACAAAATATATTCTCTCGTAAAGCGTGAGTTGCTTCAACAACATAACGCGTAATGCAGAATAGACAAATAATAATCGAATAGACTAAACTGAAACTAACGAAAATGTGCAGGGTGCCCAAGCGGGACACCCCGTTAAAACTTGATTTCGGCGCCAATCCACTAAGGAAGGGCCCAAAATCTTTCAGGTTGAATTGTCGTCGAATGGATGGAATATTATGATCCAATGTCAAGTATTAATCGGATGTTTGGTTTTCGCAGCACTTCGTTGCGTTAAGAAAATTCTTGGTCTCCCCTCCTTTTTGGTGGGAAAATCCACCGTTTTATAGACCCACGGGGTCTCTTTGAAAGGTACGCAATGACGCCATGTGGCGGGCATGCCTTCCCAAGAGGGAGGAAAGTCCTCCACGACTTGGGCTTACATGACTGCCCTTGTGACAGTCTTCCAACAGCCAACCTACCCACCTACGTGAGCATGCAAGGAAGGAGCCATAAATGACTGTCTTCGGCTGCCACTTGTTGAATGTCTACTTTTAATGGTTTAATGTTTGCTTTGTTTTTGCTTTATTGTTTGCTTTAAATGTTTGAAATCCGCCTTAAATCTGCCTCTTGGTTAAAATCCGCTTTTGCGTAAATATGAGAGTTCTTGTCACGATATCGTGACGTCGCAATATTGCGACACCAATAGGGGAACAGGGCTCTGTGGTCGCAGCTATCGCGATATCGCGACAGTCGCGACATCGCGACGCTGTGACTGTCGCGATATCGCGACTGTCGCGACATCGCGACAGCGCGACGCCGCGACCGTCGCGATATCACGACCTTTGCCTAGGTGTTAGATTTACCTAAGTGTTAACTTTGCTTAAGTGTTGCATTTGTTTAAGTGTAGCATTTGTTTGAGTGTAGCATTTGTTTAAGTGTTGCAAACAGTTTTTGCCTAAGTGTTTGAAAGCAATTTTTGCCTAAGTGTTAAAAGCTTGAACCGAACTTGGAGGATATGTAACCGGATTGGTACCTTCCAAAATTGTTGTGTAAGTGGCTAGGGCCACTGTTTGACCTCTAAGGGCTGCCTGAAGGCTGTGTGTCAATACGATCAGTGTTTGTAGTCACATAATCGGATTGGTGCTGTTTTGGTGTCTACATCAACAAAACACTAAAATGATATACAGTTCTGAGGGGACAGTGCAAAGGTTTGAGCTTTGGCTTTTTGGGTGGTTTGTGTTTGGTCCCTATTGATAAATGTCATGGTTGGGATGAAGATATATGGAGATACCCAACCCTCACCGTCATAGAAATTTCTCACACTAACTTCAATATATATAATTAAATACAAATATAAAATAAGACTATTTTTTTTTAAAGAAAATATATAAATAAAGATATTAATTATAAAAAGGTAAACGGTTTAAATTCCTTCGTAGATAGTCTGAGGTCCATGTACTGAATTCCGTACAAATATAATAATAATAAATAAATGACACGTAAATCCTATAGCCACCATTCTTACCAAGCATGACCCGAGTAAATTTTTATGGAGACAACGCTTGGCACTCAATTAACCTCTTGTTTAAAATCTGGGAGTGGGGTTCTCAATTAAGAAAAAAAGTTATTCCTTTGTTGAAATTGATGGGAGGATGGGAATCTTTAGTGGACAAGCATGCATTCTTTTCGTACATCTTCAATACAACGCAGTACATATGTATCAATATAAATTCTATTATTACTCCCATGCACTGTCCATTGAAAGAAAAGAATAAAAAGTGTTCTGCAAGATTTACAAATTGAGACCCCACATGCTTCTGTGTCAAGTGAGTAAACAATAATCTTCATTCACAAGGCCAGAAACGACAACCTGAGTCATTTTATGAAGTTGGATTCAGTGAAACATACATATTCTTGTACATCCATTTGACTACAATGAGTGACTGATTTGTCTCTCTACTGTCTGTAAATGTTGTCACTTTGGCAGTTGATAGCTGTATGCATAGGTGTAAATTGTCCTTTCCTTATCTTGTGTTGTACTCTGCCACATTAAAAAGGAATCTTAGATCCACTTTAGCGTCAGAGTTTATCTTGTGTTGTACTCTGCCGCGCGAGAGCCTCCAACTTGGTACTGACCATTGGAGTCCGAAGGGGTAGTTCTGACTTTCCAGACTGGAAATGACTGTTAACTCATAAGTCTTTTGTCTAGGGTTAGGGTTAATTTTGTTTCTGAGCATCTATATATACGTTTCAACTGGGTTTTTATCTTCCAACCAAACGTTTCTGAATTTGCTGAGAGGGTTTAGTTTGGCTTCAGGAGAAAGTTGGAACAGCAGGGTCTGAAGCGTGGAATAAAACAAAGTTTTATTCTCTCAATTTATCTTATTCGCAGGTACCTTATTTTCTCTATAGCAGTCATCTATTTCAATCCTCTGCTAAAATAAACTTTTAATCAAGAAGTTTAGATGGGTCGTCATCTTTCGATTAAATTTGAAAATATAAAAACACAACAAATTTTTGGCAGACTAAGTGGATCATGTATGTTTCTCGCATTGCAATTTACTTTCCTTATTACTCTTAGTGTATCATGGTTGCCCGCTGAAAACACAGGTTAACAAGTAGAAGAAGTTTATATACATAGATAAGTATGAATTTACGCTTACACATTTGAGCAGACTGCCTATGGTTAGAATTATTTGTTTTCTTTTGTTTTTTCAATATTGTCGTTCTTCAAAAAGATGCGATATACAACGCCAACTCCGACTAAGATATTTTTACCTCCTTGTCTATATTTTGTTTACTTGCATAAAATTTAAATTTTTATTTATTATCACCCACCTTACATCGCAATCAACTTTGTTCAATTCATAAACAAAGAAAAACATCACAGACGCTTGTGCAGTATGAGTTTAAAAGTAGGACAGTTTAATATTGATTGATGGATAAAGTTGAAAGAGTGTAACTAATTGTTTGTTTTTAATATGTATATATGTAAGAAGTATTTACTGACTTATAACATATCATAGAATTTATGTATATATATAATTAAAATATATATA
>JAQPPZ010009199.1:0-20615 GCA_028583015.1 Wollemia nobilis
AACCCATTAATCATCAAAGAAGAATATACTAGGACAAGGAGGAAAGAATTGATTTACTTAGGGAAGTATGAACCAAAGAAATTTTGAAAGGAACTAAGTGTGAAAATGATGCAAACTAAAAATAGCATAACAGTTAATCAGTGGTTGGAGTATTCAAAATAATTGTATCAACGTAGTAACCAACAGGAGACACCTCCTACTATCGTTGTCAAGAAATAACTTTTCACAAATTAAGACATTATTCAAGGGATAAAAAAGTTATCAACTAGTAAAGCCCATGACAAAGACAATCTTCAGGTAGAGCATATAAAATTGGGGGTAGATATTTTGGCATCGCAGATCAAAGAAATTTTTAATAAGGTCATACAAAATGGCTTCCCTACCGAGTGCAACTAGCTTGGCCATTCCTTTGTATAAAAGTGAAGATGTAAATAATCCCTCAAACTATCGAACTATCATGATCAACCCTCTCTTTGCAAAGTTGTTTGGGAGTATGATAGAGCATAGGATCAGCATATGGGCAAAAGAAAAGGGAAATAAAGTAAAGGGGCAAGCAAGTTTTAGGCCCAAGCACTCAACTATTGGTCACTGTATCACACTCATACACATAGTGGAAAAAATATGGGACAAAAAAAATGAGGCTTTGTGTTGTTTTGTAGACTTCAAAAAGGTATTTGACACAGTGACAAGGAAAAAATTATGGAGCAGAATGAAAGAGCTAGAGGTTCCAATTCACTACAAGGCAGTAGTTCATAGACTATATGAGCATGTAAAGGCTAGAATCAAATTACAAGAAGGGTTATCTGAATGTTTTGGTAGTAACATAGGTGTCAAACAAGGTTACCCTCTATCCTCGACCTTATTTGGGTTGTGCATTGACAAGTTAGAAGAATGGATAAACAAATTTGGGGGAGAGGGTGTGCACTTAGCCAAATATGTGGTAAAACTCCTCATGTATGTAGACGATGTAATTATTGTGGCCAAAACAGCCAATTTTCTAGAAGATCGCCTTTGAGCCCTAGAACTTTTTTGTAAGGAAGTTGAGTTGCAGGTGAGCAAAACAAAAATTATGATTTTTTAAGCAAAAAAGAAGCAACAACTCAAATTTCAGTTTGCAGGAGAACCGCTTAAGGTAGTAGTAGAATACAAATACCTAGGCATAGCTCCAGAAAAAATAAGGAATACAGTAGAGAAAAACCAAGCCACCCACAAAACAGCCGGGGAACCCTTTTTGTAGGCGGGGGGGGGCCACACAACAAAAGAAAAAAAAAAAAAAAAAAAAACACCCCCCAAACACCATTTAAAAAAAAAAAACCCGGAAAAAAAAAAAAAAAAGAAAAAAAACAAAAAGAAAATTTTAGAAGTGGAATGTGGAAAAATGCAAGTAGGATAAGATAATATTATATTGCAAATTTTAACCCAACGTATGACCACAAGGAAGAAGTGTATATAGGCGCTGAAATCAAGTGAAAGGAAAAAATCCTCATTGCTCAGATAAGGGCTAGCTCTCATAGGCTTAGATGTGAAATAGAGAGATGGACAACGCCCAAAGAACAATAGGAAGAAAGGAAAGGTACTCTATGCAACACAAGGACATTAGAGATATAGGAACACTTCATTTATAAATGCCCGAGTTTTTTAGATATTCGTGGCAAATACAAAGAAACACTTGGAAACAGGTCTATGGCAGAGTTATTTGAAGACAATAAAATAAAAAAGTTGGAGAATTGCTAACCCAAATCAGCAGGAGAAGGAACAACCTTCTCAAATATATTAAAGATCATATAATATGATTTGAGTAGTTGTACTTCCATATTTGAGGTCCCATAAACCATATTTGGGTCTGCGGACGTAATTAAAATCTTTCATTTCATTTTAGTGGTTAAGGGTTTGGGTTTTCTTTTAAAACATTCATATTCAAACTACGATGTATTAAGAAGAGGATAGACCAATTGATAACATCTAAATGTTTTTTTTAATTTCAGTGAAAAATCCTTTGCGGGTCACCTTCGTCTGAAAAACCGCGACCAAGGATTCTACAGTGTCAAAATCATCCAAAAGTTGTGCCCAACCCTAAAACCCCAACCTTGTTTTCATACAACTAATTAAGTTGACCTTACCTTTATTATGAATGTTTCGTACAATATTAATAAACATAATTCTCTATTTCACACTAACCCAAAAAATTCTCATTAATAAAC
The DNA here is from genome assembly GCA_028583015.1 of Wollemia nobilis. NCBI lineage: Eukaryota > Viridiplantae > Streptophyta > Pinopsida > Araucariales > Araucariaceae > Wollemia > Wollemia nobilis. The sequence continues at coordinate 2,202 of JAQPPZ010009199.1, forward strand.
TTTATCTTTCTTCTTTTAAAAAAATTAACTTGACGTAACCCATCTTTTATATAAGTTACATTTATCTGCCATTTTTTTCATGCAACTAGTTAAGTTGACCTTACCTTTGTAGTGAGTATTTCGTGCAATGACTCCCGAAAGACGCTTCTTCGCAAATAACAAATTATTGTAGTAATATGAGGAACATGTCTTTTTACCAAATTCAACAAGAGATTTAAAACATTTTATTAAATAATATTTAAATTATTATGTTTGTAAGGTGGTATAGTAGTTAAGGTTTGGATTTTTTTTGAAACATTCATATTCAAACTATGATGTAATTAAAAGGATAGATCAATTGATAATAATTAAATATTTTTTTCTAGCTAAAAATCTTTAGCAAGGTCACCTTGGTCTCAAAAACCATGATCATTGGTTTTACACCATCAAAATCATCTAGGAGTCATGCCCGACTCTGATCGCATCAGCGTTATCAATTGGATTTTGAGTATACGACGTGCATTTGGTAGGGTGAAGAGATTCAGCGTTATCAATTGGATTTTGAGTACCCGACATGCATTTGGTATGGTAAGAGATTCGAACCAATGATCTCCCTTGACAACAAGAGTGTGATAACAACTAAATGTTATGTTTGAATATTGAATATAAATTTATTAGGGTGATTGGGTGTATTGGAATGAGGTGTTACCATTACCTTTTATATTTATTTATATATTTAAAAAAATTATATTAAAACAAGATTATTTAAATGTTATGTTTGAATATTGAATATAAATTTATGAAGGTGATTTGGTGTCTTAAAATGAGATGTTACTGTTACTTTTTATATTTATTTATATATTTAAATTCCATCAAAAATATATATATATATATATATATATATATTTTTTTTTAAATATATAAATAAATATAAAAAGTAACGGTAAAATTTACATGGTGGAATCAGTAGCCGCCATGGATCTAGGCAGATTGTTTGGGTTTTATGATCATTATAGTATTCTCGTCACCAACCCCCGGAGTTTGCCCTTATAACCACCATGCCACAATCAAAAAGACAAACGTTCAATCCCAAAAAAAAAAAAATTATATTAAAACAAGATTATTTACAAATTGAAAATAAACTTCCCTAACCTTTACTATTAACCACCAAACATTTATTTCTTTCTTCTAACTTTCTAACAAACCATAACACTGAAATTAAAATTCTAAAGACTATTTCATTTCAGTAAAAATATATTGCAAGATGATATTATAATATTAATAATATTTAATTTTTTTTTAATTATATTAAAACTAAATTATTTGCATGTTGCTCAAGACTTCTCTTAACCTTTACCATCAAACACCTGTTTTCAACAAACCATCAATAAAGATTACATCCAAGAATTTGAATTTTATTTAATAAGACAGTTGGTTACAAGTTACCATTCCACTTAGTTGTTGTAAACTTAATATGAAAGGACCACAAATTATAGCCGTCTTTGTACAATCATTATTGATTTGACACTCAAATGATTCAAATCATACTATTAGTATTACTACCCTACCTAGTGCCTAACCACTAACCACAAAACGTTAAGTCAGAGTCCATTGCAAGTCAAAGCAATCAAAAAAATGCCATAAAGCCCACAAAAATCTGACTTGGCGACATAGCGTTGTTGTGGGGGCAAGCAACGCCACATTTCTTGGCCGCAAGCACCCCTGCCCGGGCCCTAGTAGACAGAGGGCATAAACTAAGCTCTCTATTTCAAGATGAAGAAAGAATAGAACCCTCCTCTAATACAATTAGCCAGCCATTGAAGAGGAAAGTTTGTCAGAGAGGTTACAGAAGAACATCTTTCCACAATGTGCAGTAAGAGATAGATTTATGTTCTGTGGATTTTACTTTCCAAGCGTATATTTGACTGCTTGTTACAGAAGAACATCTTTCCACAATGTGCAGTAAGAGATAGATTTTTGTTCTGTGGATTTTACTTTCCAAGCGTATATTTGACTGCTTATTTCTTTAATTTGATTCAATTCCAGTGCTATCAACAATGCCAAATCCAACTGATTTGCTTCATGGGTTCCGCCAAGAGCTTGTTGGAGCTTGTTGGTTTTTATCTCAGAAGGAAAGTACATGGATACACGGTCGATATCATTCCCAAGGTGAACCTGTACAACTATGACCCGTGGGATTTACCGAAGAGATTTTCCCTGCTTAACAATGATTTACCGTGGTATTTAATCTGCAATCTGTGCAAAAAGTACAGAAATGGTCCACGTATTAAGAGAGCAACTCCCTGTGGCTTTTGGAAGATCAACTCTTACAATGTCGAAGTTTCGTGGGCCACCCACAATTGGAAGAAAGACGAGTCTTACGTTCTATAAAGGGCGTGCTCCATTTGGAAAATGGACAGAATGGACTATGTTTGAATATAATTTGGACAAAAGGGACTGGCAAGCGCCTGGCTTACAGAAAGATTTTGTCCTATGCAGTGTTCTTAAGAGTAAGAGAAAGTCCCCTGAGTTGAGTGGCCGGATCAATTCGAATAATGATGATCAAGTGAATTTCCGGGCTGCTACAAGTTGAAGAATGGTGTTCATCATTTTAACTTCGATTAGGCGCCCTCCATATCTGGTATGCCTGGTATCTCAAGCTGGACCAATGGTGTTCATCATTTTAATTCCTCCGCTGAGGCGCCCTCCATATCTGGTATGCCTCGTATAGCAAATACCTGCCATTACAAGCGGGATCAATGGTATTCATTTTAATTCCTCCCCTCAGGTGCCCTCCATATCTGATATACCTGATATTACAAGCTGGACCAATGTTCTTCATTTTAACTGCTCCCTGAGGTGCCCTCCTTGATGATTAATGGGTTCTCTTAGGCAGACAGGTAAGGTGCCCTCCATATCTAATATACCTGATATTACAAGCTGTACCAATGTTCTTCATTTTAACTGCTCCCCTGAGGTGCCCTCCTTTGAGAATTAATTATACATACTTAAATTTGATGTTAATAGTGGTAAAGAATGTGAAGGGATTAAGGACTTGTATTTTTTAAACCTTTTATTTTATTAAGAAAGAGTATGATAAGTGTTGGGTTCATAAACTATTATTTACTAACAAGGTAACAGACAAACAAGTAATAAAACAAAATTTTAAACCTGGAATATACCATTGAGACTTACATCATCACATTAACCGATTAAAAAACAAGAAAATCAACCCCTCGGACCCAAACTCAATATCAATATTATTAAAGGTAAAAAATCCTAAAAAAAAATCCAAACGAACACTTTGAGTTTAGCATTTCATATGTTTATATTTATACCTTGACTGTTAGTGTGTATGGATGGGCATTAAGATTATGGTTTTGGAGTAAAAGTATCTCAAATTGGGTTGGAGCTTTCCTTTAAAAAATCTTTCATTTTATTTTATATATAAATTGAAAATTGAAAATTGAAAATTGAAAAAGTTAAAAGTTAAAAAAATTAATTTAAAAAGTAAATTGATTATATTATTTAAAATTATTGAAAATAAATTCTAGTAAAATGTAAATAATTTAGTTTTCGGTTCTTTTTTAAAAGGTTTAAGGTTCAAACCGTGACTTATATAATTATATGTTAAATTCTCTATTAATTTTTTTTTTTGATAAGTTCAACTCTCATTTATTAAAAACAGAAAATACTTGACCTTCAATATAACCGCATTTTTTTGTACAAGGATACATTTATCTATTTTTTTCATGCAACTTGTTAAGTTGACTTTTTTCTTTGCGAGTCTTTAGCGGAATGACTCGTGAAAGAGGCTTCTTTCGGAAATTAACAAATTTTTACAGTAACATGAGAAATATTATTCTTTTACCAAATTCAAGAAGAGATTTAAACATATTATTAAATAATATTTATTTTATTTTATTTCCTAGATAGAAAGGGTTGGGACTTTTTTTGAAACACCTAGGTTTAAACCACGATCTATTTAGAAGATGATAGATTGATTGATACCGGTCAAGTGTTTGTGTTTCTATATTATATATATTTATTAAGGTGATCTGGTATCTTGTCTCATATTGAGGTAAGGGTTGGAGTCAATTTGATGCACTATTTCATATCAAACAAAGGTGTTACCGTTTCTTTAAAATTTTTGAAAAAGAATTTGAAAAACTTATATTAAAACAAAGATTGTTTACAAGATTAAACTCCTCTCAATTTTAGTTAACGAGAACACATGTTTACAATAGCAAAATAAGATTTGTATTGGAGCCAAGTCTCCTAAACCAAATTTCTACAATGACTATCCAAATTAGCTAAATATTGGATTTACTTACCAACCTGCCTAATCCTCTCATCCTCAATAACCATGGCACTGTGCCACTAAATCCCTACCTCCTTCTTAGTACCCATCTTAGCCAAGAATTCTTCCACTTTATTTATATCTTTACTTACATAAACTGGAATCACATCATCTAATTCCCTCTACAATTCCTTAATTTTGGTGATAAGAATCCTCAACCTCTATGTCTTCAAAAAAAAGTTCCTCATGCAATCTAGAGCTCCTACCAATATTTGAGAATATGATTATAGGATTATCCTCTTGTAACCTTGTCTTACTTCCTAGATAGAAGAATATTTGATAGCTAAGGCAAATGCTTCATTGTTTGTGGCCCTTCCTAGGCCTTCTAGTTCCCAATAGAGCACTATCCCAACATGATTCCTACAGACCACTCCAATTCTAACTCTACCCAGATTACCTTTTTAGATCCATCAATATTAATTTTAATCTAACTTTCTAGGGGTAGTTTCCAACTAGCTATGTCCTGCCCCTCTTGCACTTTGGCTTCCTTCTCCTTCATTCCTACTTCAACTGGAGTTTCCTCTTTAGCATACACTACCACAGTTTGACTTTGCTCCAAATGACCTACCAAATACCATTTAAGGATGAAAAGGTTTCTCTAAAAATTTGGTCATTTCTCTCCAACCACACTTGCCACAAAATTAAGTTTAATCCAAGCTTCCAACTGAGATAAAGAGCTTTAGATTTAAATCTACCCCTCTTCCATCTTTCTTAGATATTAATCTGATTCAAATCACCATTGGCTCTAATTTTATAAGATAAAAACCATTACTTCCATATCTGGCGTGTGAATGGGCACTCAAACATCAAGTGGTCAGATGTTTCCTCACTCTTATAACATAAAACACGTTGAGATGGACTAGTGATTCCCCTACATTTTAGATTATCAAAATAATATTATTATGCATGAATTGCCAAGCAATTAAGTTTACTTTCAACCAACCCTTGGATTGCCAAATCTTTCTCCAATCCTCAACCTGATATGCATAATGAGGAGGTTCTGGAAGGATCTTATCATATCCATCATTCACTATGCAGACTCCAAGGCTCCTATAGCCCCAAGCTAATACATCCTCATCATATCTACTTGTGAGAAATATTTCTGCCAAGATTTTAGTCATGATGGATGTCAATTCTGGAGGGATTGGAATTGGCCACTCATTCAACTTATTAAATTGTTTAAACTTATAATCCCCTAGTTGACTAGTGTTAAAATAACTTTCAATCTGGATCCAAACCCTACTTTCCATGGTTGTTTTTATTGGTTGTAGTTTTGGAAATTCAACAATGATAGGTGGGTATTGATCCCATGAATTTGTCCAAAATCATGCCTTCTCCCCTCTCCCCACTTTTCAAAATAATCTATATTTCACTACTTGAGATCCTAACTTTAGAGCCTGCTACACTATGGACCCATTACCATCCAAAGATAAATGACTCACCTTATTTGGGTTCACTTGTCCCAAATATTTACTAGTTTAAACTTTATTGAATAAATAAGTTAATTGGGAGATCCACCTCTAGTAAAGCTTTCTAGCCAAAGCTTTATTATTTAATTTTGATCTCATCAATCCTAAACCTCCCTTTACCTTGGGTTGGCTTACTTTCTCCTAACCTACTAAGGCCCATTTCCTCTCCTCTTTTACTCCTCCCCATAAAAATTTTCTAGCCATATTGTTTAACTCTTTTCATATGGTATGTGGGGAAAAAATGATAGAAAATTTATAAATTGGCATGGCCTAAATGACTGCACAACCATTAATCTACCCCCAAAGCTTAACCATTTGTGAGACCAATGATTAATTATTTCTTTTATACAATCCAAAATATTTCTCTAAATTTTTATTTTTAGTTTTTTAAAATGCAAAATGACTCTCAAATATACCACTGGGAGAGAAGTCCTCATGAATCCCAAGATCTCTAAAATTTTATCTTGAAGCCTTCGATCAAGATTGAAAAATACCACTTTGGATTTTTTATCATTGATGACTTGGTTTGTGGTCCTAAGGTAAACATTAAGAGTATCTCTAATCATTCTTGATTTCCTAAAGTTGGCCACTTTTGCCAATCCTATGTCATCCACAAAATGTATGAGTCAAAACCTCCTCACCCACCTTGGTACCTATTAGCAAACATTGATTTCTCCTCAAGATGAGTCTATCCAAGCCTTCATCCAATATGAGAAAAATATAAGGGGAATAAGGATATCCTTGACGAAGGCCTCGAGTTGCTCCAAACGGTTGCGATGGAAGGCCTTTGATTAACATTGAGTATGTCAAAGTAGAAATACAACTCATGCCCATTCTATCCAAATATAAGAGAAATCAAAAACTACCATCATCCTTGACAAGAAGTTCCACTCCACTCTATCATAAGCCTTTAACATATTCAATTTTATGAAAATTCCTCTACTGCCAAAGTTTTGCATTGATTGGATTACCTCCTAAGCTAGAACTACACCATCCAAGATTTGTCTACCCTCTACGAAATCCTTTGCTCTAAGGAGATAATGCTATATAGGAGAGGTTTTAGTCACTCAACCATTACCTTCATGATTATTTTATATATGACATTGCATAAGGTAATAGGTCTATAATATGAAATATGCACCCCTCCCCCATTTCAAAATTAAGGTAATGAATGTATGATTTAATGCTTTAAGCATTCTTTTACTACCTATGGACTCCTCTATAACAACCATTACATCCTCCTCCAAGTTGTCCTAGAAGATTTAAAAAAACTCAATTGGAAAGCCATCTGGACCTGGTGTTTTTTTAGTACTCATTCCAAAGACTACTTTATTTAGTTCTTCTCTCTCAATGGGTTTTAGTAGGGTCTGGTTTTCTTCTTTAGAGATAATAGAGGATATGACAACAATAACTTCTTTTTGAGCCTTTTCATCTTGCACCATACTTTCCTTAAATAATTTATCATAATAATCCATTGAATGGAAATACATACATGGGATTGTATCAAAGGAATTCCCATTATCATAATGGAGAGCTTCTATTTTGTTTGTATGTCTCCTAGAACAAGCAACCCAATAAATTTTTATGGTGTTTTTGTCACCTTCTAATAACCATGTGTTTCTTGCTTTCTATTTCTAGTAGATATCATATCGGTTGTCAATGTCCTCAACCACTTTACGCAATGCATCATCCTCTTCTTTGAGTTTCTCTCTAATTATTGCTTCCCTGAAATGTTTTTGAACCTCATCCCATTTGGCCACCAATGGAGATCTTTGGACTTGGAAGTCTATCTTATTAGCTTACCTCCATTATTTCAATTGATCCTTGACATAATGAAGTTGTTTGTGGAATCTAAACATTATTCTCCCATATTTCGAGCATCCCTCTTCCCACCACTATGGAATTTTATTTCAAAGTTCCTCTTTTTGTAACCAAAAGTTTTTAAATATGAATATTTTGTAATGTTGCCCTTTATTGATCCCCCCTTCCAACAAGAATGAGGAAGTGATTTGAAACTGGAACCTCCAAAATCTAAAATTTTAGATTCCATTTCATAAACGCCTCCTCTAAAATCAAAAAATGGGATAAATTCACCTTCCTACTATGTGCCTTCCTCCTCTTGTTAGTCCAAGTATTGTTGGTTATAGGATATTTAATATCCACCAAGTGTAATGCATGGAGTTGGGCAATCATAAGTTGATCCCTTAGATCTAAAATTAGGGTTCCCCCTTCCTAATCTCTCTATGATAAGTTAGCATTTAAATAACTAGCAATAATATAGTCTAACTCTTCCCTTAAGACTCTCATATTATGCATCACTTTCTATTAATGAATTTGACCATCTAGGTTTTGAGCCCCATAAAAATTTGTGATTAAAAACTGCTCAACTATCACATTATTTCTAAAATGTGATGTGAGGACACCCCTCCAAGCTATGTGTTCTATTGTCATCCATTCAATAGAGTTCCAAAAGGAAACTATCCCCCCAAGGCCCCTATAATAACCACTTCCATATGACCAACACCCCTCCAAAGTTTATTTACTATTTTACACATAAAATCCAATGATACACATAAAATCCAATGATATTTTTATCTCTTGGATAAGAAAAAATATGTTTCACTTTTTTCTAAGAGTATTTGAACAACATATTGATGGGTTCTACTATTTAAACCCCTAACATTCCATGATTATAATCATTGGTTACCTTGATATTAGTAAAAGTCTGTTGGCCTCACCAATACCCTAGTGATCAGTTTGTCTCCTTGAATTGCTATCAATTCCTTATTTGTTTTTCTATCCACTCCTTTTGAGTTGATATTCCTTGATATCTTTTCCACCTAATTTATCCCTAAAGTTGGTGTTTCTCTAATATTTTCTGTTATACCCATGATGGCATCCTTTATTATCAGTTACTCTTGGTTATGCACTATCAATACGCGTGCAATATCTGATTGTGGTAACTCACTACACTCTATTACTTTCTCTAGGAGAGGAGGATATGAAAGAGGGGCTTGAATATGGCTATTATTGTTTTCATTATTCCCATCCACTCCTTCCATGAATTGCTCTTCTTCCTGGTCCACTAGTGTCTTGAAGATCTCATACCTATTTGAGGGCTTGAGTTGGGTTTGCTCTTTGCAATATTTTTTCTTTTGCCTTCTCCTTATTTTGGGTTGTTCAAAACTATCTCCTTGCACTTCTTCGCCCTGAGAAATGTTGGTTGTTTCTTTATTGATTTTTGACTTACCCTCCTTAGGAAGATTCAACATTCCTAGAGGAACCTCCTTTTTGTGTTCATATTTTTTGGGTAGGATCGGGCCAAATGCCCATATTTGTGGTAAACTCTACACTTGAAGGGCAACACCTCATAATCCAGTATTTGAATCCAAGATAGTCCTACAAGTTTGAGTTTAACCTCTGCCAACAAAGGTTGGCTGAGATCCATTTCCATGAATTATCTAGCATAATGACTGTGTTTCCTTCCATTGTGTCTCTATAAACACCCAAGTATCTTCTAAGGAAATTACTGATGATTTCCAATACCTTCTCATTCCTGAACTCCATTGGAAGTGCATACAAATGAATCCAAACTGGGACAATAGTAGGTTCAATTTGAGGATCAAATTTCACTATCCAGGGCTATAATCCTGTCAGACCATGATTCCTCTTTTTTGATTTGAAAGCCTTATTTTTATCGGTAAATGAGGAAAAACTAATAATAATAAACCACAAATAATATTCACTAGAGACTCCTAGTTTTACCAAACCCAAGAATACAAAAATTTAGGTTAGGGTGAATATCCATGAATTTACAAATCAGATCATGATTGGCTCTATATAAGATTGTTTTTTCTACCATCCTTTGCTCAATGACAATATTTAGTCTATATTTTGACTATGGCAAACATCCATTGACTTTGAGATATTAATCTTTTTCCAGCAAGAGAATTTTTAATGCAATTTTTTGTGCTTCATCAGTCTCTATTGGAGATTTTTTCTTCAACAAATCTACAAAATAATTTTATCTCTCTAAAAGGGGATATGAAGTTATCCCCATTGGGCCCTCTTGGGACAACAATATTGTATTCAATTCCACAACAACTAAAAACACTTCGTCTACCCAGCTGATGCCCTAGTTTTCTCTTTTAGAGCTCCAAAGAGAGAAATTCCTAACAAGCATTGGTTGGATTTTGTCCAACACAAATACTATTTAGAGAGTGGATCAAGAATATATACAAGACTAAAATACTAACAAGTGTTTTGAGCACTATATAGTGACACCTACCATTTCCTTATATTAAAAAATAGAATTGTTTTTCTATTTGATTTTTTTAATTAAGTTTGATGATGAAGTTTTTTATATCTTTTAAAAAAGTAGTATTATGTGGTACATTTTCAACTCCCTTACAGGCAACAAAAGTTTCTTTATACATTTGTATGTTAACAAAGGAAGAAAAAACATCTTAAAAGAATGAGGAGTCCTAAGAGAGTCAATTTCAAATCCCACATAATAAGATACTAGAGAGGGAGCATTGGGATTTGAAAATTCATTGAAGTTAATGGATGATGAGCCACACGTTCTAATGGTATTCATTGCACATTCCTTCAATTTCATTGTCCTCTCCCTAATATCATCCCCTCCTATCATTATTATTACTATATTTTATTATAATAATGGTTAACATCCTTTCATATTTAACATCTAGGTGTGGGGTTAGATATTATCCTCAGTTTTTACCTTTGAACACAAGTTAAATCATTGAAGCTACCTCTATAACCCCTGCCTCTCCTCGTTAAGCATGATGCGGAGTGAGGGAGACCCAGTGGCTTAGGATTGGTACCTTCATTGTTAAGCTAGCGCACACTTAGTAGAATCAAGTGAGACTAATGCCTCTAACCAAATTGGACATGCCCATCTTGATAAATACCCAAAATCTTATCAATCCACCTAACCTTTAAAGACCCCTCCTATCATTATTATCTGCACACACTCCTTAATATCCATATTTTCCTGATTCTTTTTCTCCTTTTAACTTCCTAACAAATCATAACACTTACCAAATCATAACACTTAAATCCAAGATTTTGAAAACTTTTTCATTTCATTGAGAATACAGTGCAAGATAATATTAATAATATTTAATTTTTTTCAAAAGAATTTGAAAAAATTAAACTATTTATATGTTGGATGATATTTCTTTTAGTAAACACTTGTTTTTTTTCTTTTAACTTTCCAAAAAATCATTATGCTCAAATCCAATATTCTCAAAACTATTTCATTTCAATGAGACTACATTGCAGGATAATATTATAATATTATTAATATTTTTTTTCAAAAGAATAAAAATTAGATTAGGATGAGACTTCTCTTAACTTTCACTAGTAAACACATGTTTCTTTATTTTAACTTTCTACAAAACATGACACTCAAATCCAACATTCTAAAAGAATTCCATTGCAAGATAATATTAATATTATTTAAATATTTTTTCAAAAGAATTTGAAAAAAATAAATTATTTATAAGTTGGATGAGTTTTTTTTAGTAAACACTTGTTTCCTCTTTTTTACTTTCAAACAAATTATAATTCTCAAATCCAATATTCTCATAACTATTTCATTTCAGTGAGACTACATTGCAAGATAATATTATAATATTAATAATATTTGTTTCAAAAGAATAAAAATTAGATTAGGATGAGACTTGATCTGCTTGTCTCTCCCCATCTTTTTTTTTCCAGTCCTTTTTATTTCCCACTCACATAGAGCTATAGGAACATCAAATTCATTCCCAACACTTGGTATAATTACCAGTTTTTCAAACCGTAATCTACCTCCAACAATTAGTTCGAGACCTCGGATGCCAAAAATATATGTTTCCACAAAGAGAACACTTCATGGAAAAAATATGAAACATGCTCCATAGGATTAAATACTAGATTTCTCTTTATCTAGTGTTCTCCTTTAAATATACTTCATTAATATGGAGCAAGCCCATGAAAAGCTAACCACTAGGAGATACACAATAAAGAAAATAAATCATCTTCCCTATGCAGTTATTGTTGACCAAAACATTCTCTATTTTTTGAAAAAGAATTAAAGTAGCAAATATAGTTTCCTTATTTTATTTGAGCAAGTTATGATATGCATTTTTATAAAAGAGGGCATTCATCCATGTAGCCTCTCCAATATTTTGACAACTATCACAACATTTCTCTTAAGTATTCCTTTCTCGGTGGTTACTTATTTCCTTCCACCTTAGGAAACCTACTCCTGCAAAATTAAAATCCATTAGCAACATATTATCCTTCCATAAAATCTATATAGTTACCAACTAAACATGAAAATAGTCTATCATTTCATTAAGGCAATATTTACATCTTCCACAACATACATATTTTTCCATAGCAATAATCACAATCAAGTAACTCTTCCATAAGACAACTGTACAAAATATATGTCCAAACAAAATAGAAGTTTTCCAAGAGGTGAGTCATGGCATCATCCCCCCTTAGGCTTAACACAATCCTTTGTGTTTAAAAATTATAAACATAAAATAATATCTACTCAGCATTTTCAAACAGAAAAGGAAAATGTTTTTTCATATCCACTACTCTTTCCCAAGTAGTGTTCCTCTTAGTGTATTGGTCCCACTGAAATTTGTACTGCTTCAAAGTTCCTTTCCTCATCGATTTTGATCAAAACTCAAGAATTCTGACTAGTTGAACCTCTATAGCCTATGGTTTCATCATATGCAAATTAGAAATATCCCATACATGATCTAGATTAGCAACATACTTTTAAAAAAAGAAATATGAAAAGTACTATGAATATTGTATAGATTAGGTGGTAATTCTCTATGATATCAAAATGCCCGATAAAGTGTGGATCTAACTTTGTAAACTTAATCATACTCTTTGTAGTCTTTATCCTCAGAAACACTCTATCACCCATAACAAACTATTTCGGTGATCTCTTTAGATTGGCATAGCTTTTTTGTTGATTTATAGCTTCCTTAAACCTCTCTTTGATCACCCTCAAATGTTGCTCCATTTATTTGACCATGTCTAGATCAAGCACAATTCGTTCTTTTGGGTTGTCCCATATCAATGGTATCTGGAACTTTCTACAATACAAATATTTGAACAAAACCATGCCTATGGTTTAATGGTGTTTTTTATTGTAGCTAAATTATACCAAATGCAAATAATCCTCCCAATGAATTTTCTTATCCATATAGTACAAAAACTTTACCTTAATCAGGATGTATGGGGCCAAATTTACCCCTAAATTCTTACCAGACTTTTATTCAAAATCAATAGCTACCCTGGATATTGTTAGGAAATATACAAAGGGGGATAGGCTAGGGTTCAAAAGAAAACAAATAAGAATCCCCTGGTTCATTGCACCTAGTAAGATATGCCACTATGTTTACATTGAATATCCTGGTCTGATGGAGGCCCTAAAAATGGACTCATTTTATTTTGCTGAGATTACATGGAGGTAATATTACCCCAATAGACGCTATAAGGATATAGTCATAGAGCAAAAGCCACCCATGCATATATAATATGAATTCAAATATAGTCTTTTGTGGATTGAGAAGCAAGGGGTGAACTTAGAAGATATATTGAATACTAAGAACTTAACAAGGGCATATACTCATATATATATATGGTGGAACATTACTCAAAAGATTTGAAATTCATAAGAAATGCTATAGTGGAAAGAATAACCCCACTAGTACCCATCATACCTCTAGAGGACTTTGTAGACCCCCCTGTAGATATTGCAATTTAGAAACCGAAACAAATTGAGATATTAGAAGAAGTGGTGGGTCAAACAACAAAATAGGTTCCTAGTGCTTCCACTACTCACCTCTCCTCGAACACTGGAAAAGGAAAGGAGATTGTCCCTACCTCCTATGTTGCAAGTTAGCCTACAGTACAAGGTTTGACAAAAGTATTGATGATCCCACAACACTTGCAACAAATGATAACAGGTTAACCTCAATAAGTACCTATAGATTTAAGGATAAATGACAAAGAAATATTTTTTTTGCTATAGCCTGGAAGAAAATGCAGAAAGGTGGAGGTTTACCAATATCTTTAGAGATTATCAACTTGAAGCTCAGAGTCCTTCTAGTGAGACTGTTAGTATCATCCTGGTTAAAAATAAAGAGATCATAGAGTTCACCCATGAAGAAGAACACATTCAAGTGATAATAGAAGGGAGAGTGATAGAATCCCAATCAGGGAGTAGAACAAAAATTCCAATTCCCTTAACAAGCTTCTTTCCTACTAGCAAGACCACAATTACCATTCCTATAAAGGGAGTAGAATCACTCCAAATAAATATTGAAATAATAGTTTTATTAAAGCATGGAGTATAGGGACATGTGTAGATTACTTTGGTCATAGAGAAGGAAATAATAACATGGACAACTAAAGCAACATTACTACAGACAAAAAATAAAAAGCAACAAGATGAAAACGCAAAGCTACAAGCTAAGGTCAATAAATTTCAGGGACAAATGTCTTCAAGGAACAAGCAACTATAGTTCTTAGTGCTCATAAATAAGTACAAAGAGAAGATGATAAAAATTATGGAAGAGAAATCGAATATGATTTATGGATGTTGCAGAGATTTTAGAGAAATAATAGAAACTAACAAGAAAATAAAGCCTCTATTAGAAAGGGGAGATCAAAATATGATGGGTATTTTTACAATCTATAAAATATGTCATGTTGAATATGATCAAATCAGGACTAAACATGTGGTCCAGTAGATGGTCAAAGTCATAGCTGCCAAGAAGAATTTGAAAAATTCATTGGCCTTGTGGTTGATAGACCCCAATGGAAATTTGTAGTCAAAAAAATTGAATATGTTGAATGAAACATGATTTCCAAAGTAGGGTAGGCTAATCTCAGCCTCCCAAAACTACTCAATATAATAGGATTCAAAATATCAGTTATTAATGATATTCAAGAATTTAAGTTTAATGAAACAGATGAAGACAGGTTATTAGACCAACTCAATTCTTTGCAAAAGACATCTATGACATATTCAATTTTTTTCAGGTTAAGAAGGTAACTCTAAAAGAATACAAAATCAAGGTGATGAGGGTACTAGGTAGAATTAATGCTCTCAGTGCAATTGATGAAGAAATTTGGATACACATTGCTGACTTAGTCAAGGTAAGTCAAGAAGAGAAAGATGCAATCAGGAAAATTCAAATTCCATAAAAGTCAACCAGTAGCATGGGATCCACAAAGGGAGAAAATTGAAAATAAAATATCATAGGGTATAGTTGAGCAGTAAAACCAGATACATGATAGTTGGGGTCAATTTTGATATATAAATAGTTAATTGTAATTTTGAGACAACTAATATCAAGGTGTAATACACCCAATAAATAACAAGGTAGGATATGGCAAAAAATAGAGGGTCCATATTGGAGCAGTTTTGATAGTTACAAAGTCACCAGAGCTATAAAAGGATAGCCACAATAAAAAATCAGGATCAAGCTTTTTGCATAACATATTTTACTAAGAGGTATACTTGAGTGCCTTGTTCTTTGATATTGTATTTCCCTTTGTGTCTTCCTTATTTTTCCATCTCTTATTCTTCCCATTACTATTGAGGTTATAAGAGATAAATGCTCAAGAAACTGATATTATTTCCCTTTGTTGAACTAGAGGTCTAGAGACTTGATCGTTACCAGATTGGAACAGAAGAGTGAAAAATCTGTATTACATTATTTGAACGAGAATTTTTATTGTATTAATATTTCAAGAGTTAAATGATAATTTTAGATCAACTCTTTAATAATAAGTAGGTACATGTTTTATTAATTTGATAAATCTTTGATAATATTTTTACACTGTCCTAGCCCCCTATTGAAGTCTAGAGAATTCTTCAAATTTTTAGGAAAAAACGTATTCTATGAGAAATCTATCTTTGAAAGCTTTTACAAATTCTACCTATTTTAGGTCAACTATGCCTCAAGATCCAGTTCATCACTATACGCTTCCCACCAAGCTAATCTATCACCTTGCAGATGTAGTGTGGCATAAGATATTCAAGTGCCCGAGAAAAAGTTCTTCATGTTGTAATAGATTTCCATCTCTTTCAACCATACCTCGGTATTTTCAACATCTTCCTCCCCATTGAATTTAGAATATTTTAGATGTTTCATTTCCTTACCCAATTTTACCTCTAATCGGACCCTAGCCTATTACGCCTCGATAAGAGGTTTATTTGCTTGACTCACTCTAGGGTTACTTGCCTATGTTTCTTGACTCAACATGACATCTAACAACTATTTTTTGGTTTCTACCTATTCTTGAAGTAGCACCACTATCTCTATAAGATCCTCATTACTAGGATTCTCACTTACATCACTAGGGTTTCTTGAACCCACATATGGATTTCTATACTCTACATTAGTCCATCATGCCTACCTTATTGTTGGGGTAACACTTCCTCTTTTTATCTTTGGTGGAATTGTTCCTAGCCATACACAAAGGATATATTAAGAATTCATTAGCAATTAGTTCCTCAAATTGATCTTCTTACTAATAATTTTTTTACCCAGTCATCTCAAGTAGTTCAGGAAAATTTTGCTTCTAATGGGTATTCCATTGGCAAGGTTGAATTCTTGCATATGTGTGTTTTCTATTACATAACAAACTAATTTCTGCATAGTGAACCTGTCCTAGTATGAACCATAATCTGATACCAAATGTCATAACATTTTAAGTCTCAATCCAATATATATATATATATATATATATGTACTTATCATTTAAAATTAGTTCCAAGACTCCTAGTTTTTTTATTACTAGAGCAACTACAAGGTCTCTACCAATAATTCCATCTAGAATTTCCTTGAGGTACACCCATCCCTATCCTTACATAAATCCAAGAAATGTAAGAGCACTAGGTATCTTTTTCAATTGGTCAACTTATACCTCTCATGGATCCAATGAGCTAGTGTTGACCATCCATTCATTCTTTGGAAATGGTACGCTATAGATTCTACTCCACATATGTCCTTATATGTGGGCGGTACATGCATGGAAGGGTTATCTATCCATATCATACCATTATGATCTAGACCTCCCTATAAACCTCATTTCTAGTTCCATAAATGTCCTCTATCAATCTTTGATATAAATAACTGATTAACTCTTTAAACTTAATTCTTTAAAAGTTCCTAACCCAAAAGTCCATCTAATTAATCCTTCATATTAACAATATCTATAATTAAAACTAAAAGGTATCCATTTTAAGAAAGCAAAATGAGTTTCTTTGGTTTCCCTTCATTTTATTAAGAAAACACTTAATCAACACACCCATGAATGCTCATTACTAAACTTACTACTTTTTTGAAAGTAAACATATTCTAATGAATCATTCATATTTCATTTAGCAGAATACATTCTTTTTAACATAAATTTCATTGATAACATCTCAATTAAAATCCATATTTATTCATTAAAGCAAGGATAGAAACATAACCATACAAGAGTTACTTTATCCATGGACATCATTTAATTACAATAACTATCATAAGGAAAAGTATAGTCAACATGATAATTCCATATAATAATTCACACATAACTCAAATGCTTTACCCTTAGAGAAACCCCTGAATGGGGAAAATACAACATTAAAATTCGTAATATTTTATTATTCCCATAAACTAGAAAATGGTTACAATAAGCAAGACTTCTGTAAATCCTCATTTTTACTGGGAGTCCATTCTATTCCCAGCACCACACTGCATGAGTTTTCCTTCAACTCATCTTATCCACAATACCATGGGATTTCAATTCTCCCAAAAGAGGAATCTGCATTACACGTTCTACTCTGCCAGTGTTGTTGGACATAGCCAAAGATCGCTCATTTACTATCTCAATAACATAGTAATTATTCTAGATCAAGGAGAAACCACAACACATATAGATAAGGAATAACAACTACTCTATCTAATTAATCAACTATCTCCTACTCTAGCACAGGTAACTCATACAACATTCAAAAATGAGATGACAACCAACTCTACAATATTGCTAAGTTATCACAGTCAATAAAGCATCGTTGCACTCTATCACTCTTCTGATAACAACTTTGTTAATCATCAAAGATCAATATAATAGGAGTATTACTTATCACCAGTTCAATAGATAATATAGATATGTATTTATTATAATATAATAAATTCTATTAAGCCCTCTACTAGTCTAGAAACTTCTATCCAATACGTTTTACAAACTGCAACTATTCGATATAAGGGGTAGAGGATGACTCAAATATCACTCATCGTTCCTTTATGTCTATCATTACATAGTAAAATATTAATACATCCATGGCCCAGTCAACATGAGAATGCCGTCGACATCTATCTCCTATCTGACATCTATTAAAAACCATATAAATTGGCTCACATTTTTTTAAGCTTGGCTTTACAAAGATGTAATAATGCAAGACCAGTTGGCTATCATTTTCCAAAGTTTAGCTTGCTAGAGATGTAACAATGCAAGACCTATTGGTTATCATTTTCCAAAGCTTAGCTTACTAGAGATATAACAATGCAAGAC
>JAQPPZ010009200.1:0-21727 GCA_028583015.1 Wollemia nobilis
ACACTAACTACACCCATATTTGATCATGACCATGTTGCCAAAATATTTTTACACACCATTAAGTGGTATTACCAAATATATTATCATAAAAGTACCCATGACAATTGAATCATGGTCTATGAGTGATGTCTAAGGCTTGGGTATTGGAGCCTCTAATCACCCCTCACTTTACTAGATGCTTTATAGGCAATCTAGCTTAACCAATAATGATAACTCCTCCATGATATTTTAAAATATCCAACATAGATTTTCTAACATAATAAACTTATATAGAAAAAAGGGCTTGATTTTTAAAGGAAATAGGCAAAAAAAAAAAAATGAATAATTTATACCTAACAATCAAAATGGTAGGGCAAGAACTATTTTAGTCATAGCAGAATACGACCTTGGAAAGTGCTCTAATACCACTTGTTAAACCTTCTAATTAGAATAAGTACATTCACACAAAAATTGCAATAAAAGAAAAAATTCATGAAAGAACATAATATTACAATAAAAAATATAAATATAAAAATATAGTAATCTCACAAATCATAACATCAATCATAGTGCCGGTATGTCCTATGGCCTGCTAAATATCAATGCATTATTTTATGGTTGAATGGAGTTGAGCAAGAATGTGGTATTGTTGTTGCAATGAATGAGAAATATATTGTTCTCATGATACAATGTGCATATAACCATATTGTCTATTATATAGTTTCCTATTTAATGGATTACAACCATATTTCCTTCTAAATAATAATAGTGTGCCAAATTATGAGTATATGCTCTTATCTAGTTGCTTATTTCAAGGATTGCCTATTATCTATCCAACTAGCAACGCCCCTCTAGAAGATATTTCCAAACTAAATTTAAAAATACTAAATCCAACATGAGAAACTAATCCTCACATTTTACTATTTATTTATAGAATTTAAAATAAGACTAAGTCCCTAAGTCCTTAATAAGCCTAGAAACATAAACCTATGCCTATCAAATGATGTTCTCATCATTTGAGCTAATTTTTTTATTTTTCTAATATTGCCAATCTTATGGATTACATCATAGACTATGGTTTGAACATTATTACCTCAGTCTTGATATCATATCTTAATACATTGATAAAAAAACTCTAAAAAAATTCTTCATTTAATCCATTTGTCCTATTAGCCAATTTCTCAAACTAGGCCTGATATTCATGGATAGTAGATGTTTATTTTAATTTTATCAAAGCTTCTATAAATTTCTCATAGCCATTTGTTCTAAAATTAGTGAGTAATTAGAATTCAAAATAATTCCAAGAAATATCTGGAGTCGTGTTCTATAACCATTGATAACATTGTAAGGCTTTAGATTCAAAGTTGAAATATGCCATTGTGACCCATAAATATTTAGGTATATTATGAAGTTTTAAGAACTGATCTGCTCAACATAAGCACCCACTAGTATTATTTCCATTGAACTTAGAAAAGTCTAATTTAGACATCTTAAATAATCTATCTGTATCAAAAATAGAATGATAGCCTTCTTTCTCCTTATTGACTCTCTTCTCTTTATTGACTAAACTACCATATATTTTTTAGTGTTTATATGCTCAAAAATATTTGGGCCTTCCCTTAATTGGTCTTCAACCTCTAATAATATTTCTTCAAAGTCAATATTGGATCTAATCTGGTCATTTCTTATAAGCGTTACATGATCCCTCATATATTTAAATTCATTTCCAAAATGGTTTATTTAACTTTGTAGGTTACTAAGTGTGAGACTCAATTGCTCCATATAATTGCTTTGTTCTAACTCCTTTTGTGCTCCTCTAGTTCCTCTAGCCATTTATGTATGATTTGAACCACTCTCACTAAATTACTAAAAATAGAAGTGTTATTCCAAGAGTAATTTTTTTAGTAATAGGTCAAAAAGTATTTGTGTGCTATATATCAAAATGATCATATTGAAAAGATGAATACAATGGAATATGTGTCACAATGATATTTTTTTGTACCTTAGAAAAAGTGCATGGAGGCTATATATCAAAATGATTTGCTTGGAAAGATGATTGGAATGAGCTATATTCCACGACAACATTTTTTGGGCACCATAGACTTTTTATTTTACCTTTTTAAATAAAAAATCTATTAATAATTCTAAAAGAAAGGATAATATAGTTTATTAAAAATGACTAAATATTTCTTTCTAGACCATAATCTTAACACATTGTACCAATAAATACTAGTTTAATATTTATTTAAAATAAATTCAACTATTTATAATGCTTCATATTAACTAATGTTGACTTTAAAAAGAAATTCAGCTATTATAAGCTATCAATTTTACAAATAAAATAAAAGTGAGCTTATATAGAATTTATAACATAATTATTTTTCTAAAATTTAAAGAAAATATAATGTCAAACAAATTGAGTTAATCGTTCTTCTCTTTCCTACTATCATTTAAAAAAAAATATCAAACACTGACCCAGTTGATATTCTAGTTATAAGTAGCTTACTTGTATAAAATTAAAACTCAACATCCATATTTTCAATCCTTTAAAGACAAATCAAATAAAAGGTAACATTTTATTATGAAAGACACTTTTTACATTTGTTCATTCTTTAATAAAATACAATTAAATACATAAACATTATAACATGAAGGCTTTATATGATGTACGTATCAATTTGATATAGAATATAGTTACTACAATAATCACTTTGTTATTTAACACTTGGACGAAGATAAATAACACATTATCGCCACAATACTAATCTTTCCTCAGAACAAAAATTTACAAGGTTTCCATAAAAAGGTTGTGCTGCAAGTTACACAATACTAAAATTTGGTTACCTCACCCGATGCCTTGAAACTCTCGAGGTCTTTCCTTATGAAGGATCAAAATGGATCTTTCTCTTTTTCAATAAATTTAATAATGAACCTATCTTTAATGATAAGCAATAGCTAAGTTGTAAATTCTAAAAGAGAGCTTCAAAAAAAGAATGCAATCCAAGCATATTTAAGCTATATGAACATGACTATGTTGAGTGTATAAATTGCAATCTGAAATAAGGATTCTTATATGTGTTAATCACTCAAAAAAATAAGTACAAATTTAGGTGTCATAAAATTAATAAGGAGGTCTATTAAATCAACATGAAACAGACCTAAAACAGTCTTTGCCCATGGATATTTGTGGTATACCAGGTAGGAATACTCGACAACTCAATAGAGGATAGAATGAATAAAGGATGTCACAAGGTTTGCAAGAGGACAGAAAAAAGGAGCATCCACAATTCACCTAGAAAAATTCAAGATGCAAAAAGGAAATCATACTTGTATTACACTTCAATCTTGTGACCTTAGCCAATAAATCACCCTAAAAAATAATGGACTATGATTTTAGTTATAGACGGGTGAATATTTAATAGAAAAAACATCTATAATAATATGATTAAGCAATATATTAGATAATATAAGCCCTCTCTATTGGTAATATTATAAATTTAATAATTCTAACCATTGTACCACAGATAATCTTCGAGAAAAATGTAATAAACTATGGGTAAGTTGTATTAAGATTATCTTTAAATTTAGATAATCAATAAAATGGAACAATAATATTTAAACATATGAATTTTCTCCCTCTCAGTCTACCGTGACAAACTAGATTGAACATATAACTTAAACAACAGGGATGCATCTAATTACCAAAGCATTTGGATAAAAAGACAGTAATTTCCAAAAAAATAAATCATAATAATAATGAATAAATAAATCAATTTAACCACCTAGAATAATTTATCTAATATAATCTATAGAAATAAGTGTATAGACTTACAAACGTATTATCTGCCTTCTTATCCACTCTTCTTCTACACTCCTTGTTCTCTCTTTGTTGTGCTTCCTTCCCTATCTCCTTCATTCTCCTCCCTCCCTCTTATCTTATAGTTCTCCATTTAAAATGGAGATTGGGAAAGAATGGTTGGGCATGTGTAGTGCCATGCAATCCACCAACTCAAATCAAAAAATTTCCATCTAAGCGGTGTTTTAATGTTTTACTAACTATTAAAGAAATATTCAAGCACAAACTTCTTTTAAATTAAAATTCACCAAAACTATAAATTTTTATTTTTCCTTTTTGATTAATTTAAAATATCTTTTAATTCATTTTCTAATTTAATAAATAATTAAATAAACAAACAACTAAATAAACCATTTAAATTATCTTATATGCTTATACCTCAAACAATTCTTCTCATACCAACTATTTAATGATAACAAAATGCTATCATCTACCAGAAAAGAATAGTTCTCATGCTTCATGGCACTTTCTTTTTCGTTGGAGGATTTCCAAAGATAAGCACTCATTCATTTTAATGAAACATTCATGCATAATGTACCTATATGAATGCATTTAGATGGGCTTTCATGTACCCTTGAGCCATTGGTGAATATTTAATTACTAGGACTATTATATCCTTAGCTAATAGTGAATATTTCACCATGGTGAAAATCTCCACCATCATCATCTCTCATTTTATCCTTTGATAACATATACTTGAAACACAAAAATCATTAGCAGTACCTTATCCAAAAATGTTAAAAGTAATAATTCATGGAAATTAATACTATGTACATATAGAAATAGCAATATCATAAATCATGTTTTGGGAGGGTCATGACAATAGAAAGCAAATTATAATCAAGAAATAAGTGTTACTTCTTATTCTAGATATTAGGATAATTTAAAAGATTCATTTGAAGAAAATTTAAGTAACATGGAAAGAAATTCATTTATGAAAGTCCTTGTTGAAAGTATGAATGACCAAGTTGGAAGTATGGATGCCTAGCTAGCAATAATATGAAGAGTGAATCTATGGCAAACCCAATTCAGGTAGAAAATTCTACACTAAAAGTGATTATCATGGATGAGATGATTAAGAATGATATAATGGTTCTTAAAATTTGAGGATTAATATGTAAGTTTCATGGATATTGAACATGTTTTTCTGAGATTCAAAATTGAATCAAGTGGAAGTAGGGATTGAATTCAAATTACTCCATGACTTTTATTCCAAAGTATTTTTCCTCGTTATTTTCTCTAGTTTAAAAATAAGGTATAAAATAATGGATATATTTTCGTGGTTTATGGGTAAATATGCATTATATTTAAGACATTGGTGTGAGAATTTTTTATGGATAGAAACTATTAAAATGCTGGTATGGATTAGGCTTTTTAAACTTCCTTATTAACTCATCAATAAGGATATTTTTATGAATATTAGTAATACTCTAGTTGAACTCATCCATGAGGGACCAACTACTAAGGACATAAGGCATGTTGTATGCACTCGAATATGTGTTTCTATGGATATTTCTAAACCTCTACAACAATTGATTAGAATTAAATTTGAATCAAGAGAATGGAATTAGTAAGTGGATTATAAAAATATTGCATTTCAATGTCACATATGTCATAAAATTGGGCACATAGAAAGATATTACAAAGTAAAAATGGAGGAAGAGATAGAAATTTTTGGATATGAGGGTACCTTCAATTTTAAACAAGGAGATCATATCATAGGATAAGCTAGATCAAATCAAGGATTTTCCACTCCTAAGAAAGTGGCTAGAAAAATCCCTCTATATCATCAGATGGCAAAGGCCATTATAGTTCACTCAAATCAGCCATTAGAAAAAAATGATATGGGGGATGAGGAAGTACAATGCATAAGTTCAAATATAGGAGCTAAAGGTGTGAAGGAAGAGGGGAATATAAATTTTAAAATAAAACATGGGGAGACAAATTTTAAATCAAATGAGGCGAATAAAGTCAAGCTTAATATAATTAAATCATCTTTATTATCCTGAAGTAGCTTAAAATATTATCCTTGCAATAAAAATAAAATAAGTATAGAGTGTATTCCTTGCACTTTAGGATTTCAAGGGCAGTATAGTAAAGAAGGTATTATAGAGGATATCTAAGGAAATTTAGGGATTTTAGGCTAACATAAGAAAGTGATGACTATGGAGGATTATATATGTATTTTAGGGTTTTAAGGGAAACATAAAAAATAAAATGCTAATGAGGTTATTCCTTGCACTTTCAACTCTTTAGGGAAACAAAAATCTTTAGAAGATAAGTCTCATTTTGAACAATATGAAAAAATAGAAGAGATTGATGAAGATGAGAGTGTTGGCGAGAATGGAAGAAGGAGAGGAAGGTCATAAAAATAGGAATAAAGAGAAAAAACTCAAAAGGATATTGATTAGAAAGCTAAATAAAAATATCACAGGTGTTAACAAGAAGTGGGGTCAAACCCACTAATAAAAATAAAAAGTGTTGATGATGAAAATGATATCATGGAATATTAAGGGTATGAATAAAACCCCTAAAAAAGATTTATTAAGGAATTAATAGGTTGTTATAGCCCTAATTTTATTTTAATACATGAAATTAAATTAAGTAGTGAGGAATGTAAGGATATTTTTAAGAAGATTTCAAAATATAGGTGATTGTTGAGCAATTTCTTCTACAAGAGCTTAAGCTAGTATTGCAATAATATGGGACAAATGCAAATGGGATGGATAACTATTAGAAGCAAAAAGTAATGAATTTTTGTATTATTTTACAAGAAAGAGAAAAACATCAAATTTGGGGTTATAAATATATATGCTCCAACTATAGTTACTCCTCTTGAAATATGTTGGAAGGACCTTAGCATATTTTTATCAAATATAATGATGATTCATTATGATCTATATATTCTTGGTGGTGATTTTAATATTGTTCTATCTCCTTTGGGAAAAAAGGATGGCATTCCATGATGGTCTAAATAATTGTAATATTTTGCTTCATTTGTTAATTTAAATAACCTTTGGGATGTTAGTCCCTCAAGATTTTAATATACATGGGATAATAGATGCATTGGGAAAAATTATATAGTAGAAATATTGGATAGATTTGTGTTTTCCAATAAATGGTTGCAAATAAAGTATACAATCTCTTCAAATATTTTATTATGAGCATAATCATATAACAAACCCATTATTTTGACTTGTGAGTTACCTAATAATGGTCATACAAAGCCATTTTACTTCTAATCTATGTGGATCCAAGACCCTGATTTTTCTATATGGTTATGTTATGGTGGGAAGAATCAAAATTTGAAGGATCATGTATGTACAGTTTTGTTCAAAAATTGAAATATTTAAAGGATCAAATGAAGATATAGAATATCAATTTTTTTGGTAATATTTTCAAAGAAAATAAATAAATTGAATTCAAGATCAAAAATTTATAAGAGATGGTAGAATTAATGAAATGGATCAAGATTCTTATGTGAAAAAAAAATAATTACTTTCTAGTTATCATAATGCATTAAAAAAGGAGTTGTATTGGTTCCAAAATGCTAGAGAGAAATGGCTCAAGGAAGGAGATAGAAATACAAAAAAAAATATGCTATAGTAAAAATAATTTATTTTTTTCGTCAGATCAAAAATATTATAACTTTAGATGGAAGAAATTTTGAGGAAAACTAAGATAAGGAGGCACAAGAAAAACTTCTACAAAATATTCCATCAATTATCACTCAAGGAATTATCTCTTTATGTAAATAAAATAGGGTGAGAATTGTTTGCTAACCTCATCTTAAAATGATAAATTAGTGGAGCGGAGATGTGGTACCTTGGTTCGATGGATGGTGGAGTGGAGTTTGAGGCAACAGAGATAGATTTGGGAGATATGTTATGGTTTGGTAAGTTTGATGTTATGGGATCTTGTACTATATGAGACCTTGGTAAGATTCAATCTGGGCTGGTTGGTAAAGGGCCTCCTTCCCCTGATTTTTCCCATGTCCAAGTGGTGTTGAGTTCTGATATTTGGGAGGAGTTTCCTCCTTCTAAATTTGATGTGCAATCCTTTAATATTTGTATCCCTAATTTCATGGTTAACTTCCTTCTGAGTCAAGGATATTGGTATCTATTGGGAAATTTTGTAGGTGGGAAGCTGGATTTGGATTCCCTCAAACGTTGGGGACTTTCCAAGTGGCAAATGAAGGGATATCTGGAAATAGCTATGCTCCCATGCAATTTTTCCTTATCAGACTCTCTTGTGAATATAACTCAAGGAAAATATTGGAGGGTGGCCCTTTTTTTTTGGCAAGCATGGTCTTTTTCTTAAATGTTGAGGCTCTAATTTCAATCTGGTATTACAAAGAGTTAACTTGGTGTCGATCTGGGTTTATCTGCCTAAATTTCTTTTTTATTTATGGTTCAAAAGTGTATTATGAGCTATGGCATAGGTTATTGGGGACTTCATCTCTTTTGATAAGGTCTCTCTTTCATTCTCTCGAAGGTAGTTTGTAAGAATATGCATTATGGTGGATATTGAAAAAGAGCTTCCAAGGTCAATCAAACTTGTTTTGCACCTTGGAAATTGGTCACAATCTATGATTTATGAAAACAAGACACAATTTTATGGGTTTGGTGGGCACCATTAAAATTTATACCCTCATAAGAAGCCTGAGAAACCTTCTATTAACCAGGAGTTGCAAGCACCAAACCATGAGGTGGTGAATGAGTGGAGGACCTTGGCTGAGAAGAATAAAATTTGGTTTAAAAGGCCTCATGGTGCTTCCAAGGACAAAGATATTATTTCCTCTCAACCAAACATGAGTGTGGTTGGAGGGACTTCTGGTGTTTCCTCCAATAATAATTCCAAGTTGAGAGTCTCTGCTCTAAAGTAATTTGGAAGGTGTGCTGATTTTGAAGCTTGCAAATAATGGAAACGTTGTTCCTCTTAAGAATTTGTTTGAAGGCATTTAGTTGGTTGGGACTAAGAGATTCCCTAGGACTTTTGATAGGGATATTTTGTCTCTCAAAGCATATTGTAAAGCATCTTCTCCTAAAGAGTTAATGGTATCCCCTATGGATGGTTTTGTTAGCCCTGTTGGTTCTCCTAAACTCTTCATGGAGAGAGGATCACCTGGCCCTAAAACTAGGAGTTGGTCATGTATTGCCCTAGGTGGTAAACAAAAAGTGGGAAGGCCTAATAAGATTGAGTTTGATTTCGCATCAACTATTTGGGCCCTTCCTAACTTTGATCTAAAGAATTTTTTAAATTTAAGATATCAAAGTTGGAAACTCAGTTTAGACACCTTTAAAATCATCCCTTCCAAGCACAAGCACTTTACCTCCAACATTGCTTTTGTATTCTTTGGTGCTTCAAGGTTTCTATTTTCCATATTCTAGTTTTCTTCAGGTGGTTTCTAGATCCTAGAGTAGTTTTTGATTAGATCTTCCTTGAGGCTATTTTATTTATTACTACAAATGTCATTTATTACTTGGCAGGGGAGTGTTCAAGGTTTGAATTTGAAGCACCCTCTTTGGGAGTGCGGTTCCTTTTTATTTCAAATTCAAAATTTTTTTGGTACACTGTTTGCTGGTGTACTTTTCATTTCATGCTATAAGGTTTTTTAGCTTGTCTATTTCTTCCTTATTTGTTGGTTTTTTGGTCTTGCTAAAGTGACTTTTCAAGGTGGAGTGAGGCACACATACTTTGGTGGTTGATTCTCTCTATTCTAGATATTTTGTTTTGCTCCTTATGGAGTTGTTGTAAGTCCTTTGTAGTTCTCCTTTGGACATGGATGCATGGTTAATGCCCTTTGTAGTGCTCTTGTGGAAGTGATTTTTCAACTGTATTATTGTTTGATGTAATGCTTCTTTGAGCATTGTTGTAAAATGTTGTCGGATGCCTTTCAAAACCCTCTATTTTATTAATAGTACCCAAAAAAATTATCACTCAAGGACAAAATGAAATCTTTATGAAGAATATACCTATGGAGGAGCTTCATGAAGTAGTTTTCTCTTTCCATTCTAACAAGGCACATGGCCCTGATGGATTTCTTACAATTTTCTTTAAATTTTTTTGGGATTTATTGAAGAGTGATATGTTATATGTGGTTGAAGAAGCCCAAAAAATGAAGGTTATAATAAGTGATAGCAATGATACTTTTATTAACTTGGTTTCCAAGAAAGGTAACATAAAATATTTTGATAATTTTCATCCAATAAGTCTTTGTAATATGATTTATAAGATCTTTCAAAAATTATGGTAAACATATTGAATGTCATTCTAGGGTGTCTTATCTCAAAGGAACAAGGTGTATTTGCACATAGTAAACAAATTCATGATGGTATAATTATTGCACAAGAGGCCATACATTCTCTTCATTCCATGAAAAAACTAGGTATGCTTTTGAAATTAGATTTGAACAAAGCATATGATAAGGTTTCCTGGAATTTTCTACATGCTATTCTCAAAATGTTTGGCTTTGATTATAGTTAGTGTGAGTGGATTAAATGTTTTTATATCAATACAAAATTCTCTATTTTGATCAATGGTTCTTCTGTTGTGTAATTCAAGTCATCTTATGGCCTTCATCAGGTGATCCACTTTCGTCTTATCGATTCATTATTCTAGTAGAAGCATTAGGGAGAACCTTTTCAAAGAAAAAAATGGAAGGAAAAATCAAGGGTATTCAAGTTGCAAAAAATGATCTCTTTGAATCTTATCTTCAATTTGTTGATGATACTTTTATTTTGGACCATCCCTTAGTCAGTGAGGCCATGGAGTTTAAATTAATAATATCATGCTATGTAAATTTTGCTGGATAGGTGGTAAGAACTAAAAAATCTAGGATTTTTTCATTAATACTACCCTCAATTTACAATATTTTACTGTGAATATTTTAGGGTTTAAAATTAAAAAATTTCATCAACCTACTTGGGTATTCCTTTGTATGATAAAGGAAATAAAAGGGAAGTTTGGATATATTTTTTGGATAGAATGAAAGCTTGCTTGGTAGGTTGTAAAGGTGAGTTCTTAACCATGGTAGGTTGTAAAGGTAAGTTCTTAACTCATAAAGACTACATTGCAATTCATTCCTATTCATATGATATCACTTTCAAGATTGCCAATAGATATTACATCAGAAATTGATAAAATTTAAAGAGACCTTTAGTGGAAATATTGTGAGGAAAAATATAGGTTTCCTATTTGTAAGTGGGATAGGTTTTACAAAGGAAAAAATATTGGAGTAGGCTTGTAGGATCGTAGACTTATGAATTTGACATTAAAAGCAAATTTGGGGTGGAGCTTATTTAGAGATTAAGAAAATAATAGGGTAAAATATTGCTTCAAAAATATATAGGTTCTCTTGATAAAATAAAATTATTTAGGAAAATAACTCTACCCAAAGGATCATCAACATGGAACTTCATATCACTAAGTTTGAAATTGATAAAGAAATATATTAGATGGTTAGTTAATGAGGGGAGATATAAAAATTTATGTTCTAATGCTTGGTTGAAGTCTTGTCCTATTATCTCTGACTCAAAATGGAAACCATTGGCTCAAGCATGACTAGCATCTAAAGTTCTAAATTTCAAATATTATATTATTATGAGAAAAAACTCTAAATCATGTATATCTTTTAGTAACTTGGTTGAATAAGAGGAACTCAAAAAAATTGCAAATGAACTTCAAAAGATGCTTTGAGAGCTTTATTTACCATTTTTACATGAAAGGATGAGTTGGTCTAAAATTTATCAAATGATGGTGGATACTCGATCAAGTTGGGATATGAGAATTTAGAACAATAAAAATTTCCTTCTTCCAAAAATTTTCCTTGGAAGAACTTTTGGTCATTAGAGGCACTCCCTAAGGCCTCAAATTTTTTTGGTTAACAGTTCAAAGTAATATTCTTATGGGAGAGAGTCTACAAAGAAGAGGATATTATGGACCCTTCATATGTGCCTTATGTGAGAAGAATTTAGAAACATTAGACCATTTACTTCTTCATTATCCATTTGCTCACAATATTTGGTGTTATTTTTTTTTAAATTGAAATTATATTGGGTGTCTTATCAACATTGAAAGAGTTTTTAAAATATCAGATAATTTATTTCAAAGCTAAACCATTATATATTATTTTGTAGGATTGGACTTGCCATTATTTGTTGGAATTTATGGCTTGAAAGGAATAACAAAATTTTAAAAAATAAATCTCAAAATCATGTTCAAGTTTAGAATTATATTATTGCTTCTCTTGTAGAATGTCTACAAATATGGTGCCCATCATGGGAAGTCTCAATTGGTAAAAAAAGAGGTGCTAATAACTTGGCTATATTTGAACATACATGGAAGAGTCATCTATGAAAATGGAATTAAAACAAAATATCTACTTTGATCTATGGTAAAATGGAAATATCCAAAAATTAGGTTTATGAAAATTAATTTTAATTGTGCTTATAAAGGAAATCTAGGAAAATCTGGTGGGGGTGGTGTATTTTAAAAAAAGTGAAGGCAAAATTCTCCTCACTTATTCAAAATAATATGGGAATTCAACTAACAACTATGAAGAGTCTAGGGCACTTCATATAGGGATTAAAATTATAGTAGAAAAAATATGGAAATATGTTTCAATTGAGGGGAACTCACAAATTATAATCAATGCTATTAATAAAAATGGATGTGGAGACTAGATAAAAATAATTTATTATTGATTTTCATCATCTATTACTTGAGGAAATATCCTAGAAATGTGAGCATATTTATAGAGAAGGAAATTGGGTAGTAGATAAATTAGCGAATTATGGTGTTGATCTTCATCCTAGTGAAATTCAAATTTTAGAAGGCAACTAGCCAAGTGATATTCTATATATTTATCAAAATGATATCAAGGAGTTTATTATGGGATCTTACATCTTAATCAAAATTATGTCAAGTATATGATTGTGAAAACATAGCACTTTGAGGAATTTGAATATATTTAGGAGAAAAAAGAAATTAAAAAGTTGTGATATTTAATTTCTAGTAAAAATGTCTAGGTGATCATAACTCATATGGAACGATGTGGTTTATCACATATATGTTTCTTCTATTAATAGAGTATGGTGTACAACCCTACCCCATTTAAGATTTTAATCTTAGACCTTCTATTTTAAGTCCAAAGTTTTCACCATTTGTGAGTCATGTTTCAAATTTATTAACTCGCTTTTGAGAAAATCCTTAAGAGATGAATTATAGATTTTGACGGTTGATGTAGAACATATTATATGTAAATAGGTATATACTAAATTAGACATATACTGAATCTTATTAAAAATATATATAGATCTATACTAAGTTACGAGAATAATATTTTATATGTTAAAAATACTAAGAGAAATATGCATGATCCTTTATAAATACATAGGATAGAGAGTATTTTTATAGAATTAATATTTATTCATTTCTTAAGATAATAGTAATATAGCATATAGATGGACACTTAATGACTAAAATGGTATAAAAATCTAAAATTATGACCTTTAATATACTATATTCACTTGTGTTAGTGTTCACATTGTTTATCTAGTGATGGAAATATTAAACAATTTATATGATTTCAAGGTAATATAACTTATAGATCCTCCTAGTACTTCCTATACTAGTTACTAGGAGGTTTACTTGCATTGATTATTAAAGGTGTTAGTTCTATAAATGAATCTTATATGGTTGTGTATTTAACTTATTAATGTTATAAATATGTTGTAAGTTGATAAAATGATAATAGTTTATTATATTTATATTTACCCATTGTACTATTTACATACATCTATTATGAGATTTTTCATTATCACATGTAGTAGTCTTGTATTTATTAATGAATTTTAACATTGAATACATGAATAAGTAAGGACATCTATACTAAATTTTGAGACATAGAAATCCCATGGATGTGACATCCAATAAGTGAGAATTCACAAAGAGTAGACCATGGTTCAATTATTTAAGGAAGATGCGCCCTAGTTGATGCTTTGTTACAATATATTGCATATCAAAATTTTCATGTTGTACTTTGTTAGGACCCCATCTTAAAATTATTATGTAATGGCCCCTTTCCAACGTGGGGATCCCATTATAATGATATTTTATTATATTTTGTAATGGTATGTGGCAATTGAGTTACCTAGACAAGTGGGACCATTTCATGTAACCATTTTAAATAATGTAATTATTTTTTTAGTAGAATATTATAGCTCGAGTGTCACTTTACATGTAAACCAACTCTTGAGCATTAGGTTAGGTTTGCATGAAGTGTATCTTTAAAATATAAGGGTGTAAAAATGAATGTATCTTTTTACATATTGAATGAAAGTATTGAAGGAGGTTGCCCCCTTGAAGAGGCTCTTGATTCTATGTTATGAATTGTGAGATTAATATACTTCTGCATTTATATTTTTTATTGCAATATTTTGTTCTATCATGAATTTTTTATTTTATTGCAATATTTATGTGAATGTGCTTATTTTAATGAGAAGGTTCCTAACAAGTGGTATCAGATCATCTCCTACTACACCTATGATAGTTATTGTCTTACCATTGTGATTGTTAGGTATAAATTTTCCATATTTTTATTTTTCTACCTATTTTCTTATTAAAAAAATCAAGTCTTTTTTTGTATTAGTTTATTATGTTAGAAAATCTATGTTAAGGATTTTAAAATATCATGTAGAAGTTGCCAAGTCTTGATAAAATAAAATAATTTAGGAAAATAACTCTACCCAAAGGATCGTCAACATGGAACTTCATATCACTGAGTTTGCAATTGATAAATAAATATATTATATGGTTAGTTAATGATGGGAGTTATACAAATTTTTGATCTAATGCTTGGTTGAAGTCTTATCCTATTATATCTTACTCATAATGGAAACTATTGGCGCAAGTATACCTATAATGTAAAGGTCTAAAGGTCAAATATTATATTATTATGAGTAAAAACTCCAAAGCATGGATTTCTTTTAGTAACCTGGTTGAATAAGAGGAACTCAAACAAATTGCATATGAACTTCAAAAGATGTTTTGAGAGCTTTATTTACCATTTTTACATGAAAATATGAGTTACTCTGAAATTTATCAAAGGATTACGGATACTCGATCAAGTTGGGATATGATGATTTAGAACAATAAAAATTTCCTTCTTCCAAATATTTTCCTTGGAAGAACTTTTGGTCATTAGAGGCTCTCCCTATGGCCTCAATTTTTTTTTTGTTAATAGTTCAAAGTAAAATTCTTATGGGAGAGAGTCTACAAAGAAGAGGATATTATGGACCCTTTAGATGTGCCTTATGTGAGAAGAATTTAGAAACATCAGATCATTTACTTCTTCATTATCCATTTGCTCACACCATTTGGGGTTATTTTTTTTTAAATTGAAATTATATTGGGTGGCTCATCAACATTGAAAGATTTTTTAAAATATCAGATAAATTATTTCAAAGCTAAACCATTATATATTATTTTGAGGATTGGCCTTGCCATTATTTTTTGGAATTTATGGCTTGAAAGGAATAACAAAACTTTAAAAAATAAATTTCAAAATCATGTTCAAGTTTAGAATCGTATTATCGCCTCTCTTGAAGAATGTCTACAAATATGGTGCTCATCATGGGAAGTCTCAATTGTAGAAAAAAAGGTGTTAATAACTTGGCTATATTTGAACATACATGGAAGATTTATCTATGAAAATGGAATTAAAAAAAAATATCTACATTGATCTATGGTAAAATAGAAATATTCAAAAATTGGGTTTATCAAAATTAATTTTAATGGTGCTTCTAAAGGAAATCCAGGAAAAGTTGGTGGAGGTGGTGTTTTTATAAATAGTGAAGGCAAAATTCTCCTCACTTATTCAAAATCATATGGAACTTCAACTAACAACTATGAAGAGGCTATGGCACTTCTTATAGGGATTAAAATTGTAGTAGAACAAATATGGAAATATATTTCAATTGAAAGGGACTCATAAATTATAATCAATGCTATTAATAAAAATGGATGTGGAGACTAGATAAAAATAATTTATTGTTGATTTTAATCATCTATTACTTGAGGAAATATCCTAGCAATGTGAGCATATTTATAGAGAAGGAAATTGGGTAGTAGATAAATTAGCGGATTATGGTGTTGATCTTCATCCTAGTGAAATTCAAATTTTAGAAGGCAACTAGCCAAGTGATATTCTATATATTTATCAAAATGATATCAAGGAGTTTATTATGGGATCTTATGTCTTAATAAAAATTATGTCAAGTATCTGATTGTGAAAACATAGCACTTCAAGGAAGTTGAAGAATATATTTAAGAGAAAAAAGAAATGAAAAAATGTGATATTTAATTTCTAGTAAATATTTCTAGGTGATCATAACTCATATGGAACGATGTGGTTTATCACATATATGTTTCTTCTATTAATAGAGCATGGTGTACAACCCTACCCACTTTAAGATTCTAACATTAGACCTTCTATTTGAAGTCCAAAGTTTTCACCATTTGTGAGTCATGTTTCAAATTTATTAACTCACTTTTGAGAAAATCGTTAAGGGATGAACTATTGATTTTGATGGTTGATATAGGACATATTATATAAAAATAGGTATATGCTAAATTAGATATATACTGAAGCTTATTAAAAAAATATTTACATATATACTAAGTTACACGAATAATCTTTTATATATTAAAAATACTATGATAAAGATGCATGATACTTTATAAAGCCATAGGAAAGAGAGTATTTTTATAGAATTAATATTTATTTCTTTCTTAAGATAATAGTAATATAGCATATAGATGGATACTTGATGACTGAAATGGTATAAAAATCTAAAATTATGATCTTTCATATACAATATTCACTTGTGTTAGTGTTCTCATTGTTGATCTAGTGATAGAAATATTAAACAATTTATATGATTTCAAGGTAATATAACTTATAGATCGTCCTAGTACTTCCTATAATAGTTACTAGGACGTTTAATTGCATTGATTATTGAAGGTGTTAGTTCTATAAATGAATATTATATGGCTTTGTATTTAATTTATTAATTTTATAAATATGTTGTAAGAATAAAATGATAATAGTTTATTATATTTATATTTATCCATTGTACTATTTACATACATCTATTATGATATTTTTTATTATCACATGTAGTATTCTTGTTTTTATCAATGAATTTTAACATTGAATACATGAATAATTAAGGACATCTATACTAAAATTTGAGACATAGAAAGCCCATGGGTGTGACATCTAATAAGTGAGAATTCACAAAGAGTAGACGATGGTTCAATTACCATGGACACTTTTATAATAACATCTTTGGTAATAGCACTTAATTATGTGTCAAAAAATTTTGGCAACAAGGTCATGATCAAATAGAGGTTTATCTAGTTCTAATCATGTATATTCAATTGTTGGACATATAAATAAACAATTAATACTACCTCCTTGAAAATATTGAAATGGATAAGTTAATAGATAATCTAATTATTTTAATTATTTAAGGAATATGCACCCTAGTTGATTCTTTGTTAGAATATATTACATATCAAAATTTTCATGTTATACTTTGTTAGGACCTCATATTAACATTATTATGTAATGACCCCTTTCCACCGTGGGAATCCCATTCTAATTATATTTTATAATATTTTGTAATGGTATGTGGTTATTGAGGTACCTAGATAAGTGAGACTATTTCATGTAACCATTATAAATAATGTAATTGTTTGTTTAGTAGAATATTATAGCTTGAGTGTCACTTTACATGTAAACCAACTCTTGAGAATTAGGTTAGGGTTGCATAAAGTGTATCTTTAAAAGATAAGGGTGTAAAAATAAATATATATTTTTACATATTGAATGAAAGTATTGAAGGAGGTTGCCCCCTTGAAGAGGCTCATGATTCTATGTTATGATTTTTTAGATTAATATACTTCTACATTTATATTTTATATTGTAATATTCTATTCTTTCATGATTTTTTTTTATTGCAATATTTATGTGAATGTGCTTATTTTAATTACAAGGTTCCTAACAAGTGGTATCATATCACATTCTAGGGTCATGTTCTACTACAACTATGATAGTTCTTGCCTTACTATTCTGACTGTTAGGTATAAATTTTCCATGTTTTTTATTTTTTTGTCTATTTACTTATTAAAAAAATCAAGTTTTTTTTGTATTAGTTTATTATTATAAAAACTCTATGTTGGTAATTTTAAAATATCATGTAGAAGTTGTCATTATTGGCTAAGCTATATTTCCTATAAAGTGTCTAGTGAAGTGAGGGACGATCAGGATCCAATACCTAGGCCTTATACAACACTCATAGACCATGGCTCAATTACCATAGGTATGTTTATAATAATATATTTGGTAATACCACTTAATGGTGTGTCAAAATATTTTGGCAATATGGTCATGATCAAATAGGGGTGTCACTAGTTCTAATTGCATATAATCAATTGTTCGACATGCAAATAAATATTTAATACTATCTCCTTAAAAATATTTTAAATGGACAATTTAAAGTGTGTGTTAACCTTACATAAAATAGATTGGTATTTCTTTGTTCAATGATTGAATCTTAAACCTTACATGAAATAGATTATTATTATTTTTTTTTGTTAGCTGTAGTATGAAATATAGTAAGAATAATGCTTATGTCATACATCAGTCCATTTTTGAGAGGCTTTCAGCTTTTGAGTGAGGTTGTTCTGTCTTTATTTTATTTCTTAATATATTTATCTCAATTTTTTTTTTTTGGTAATCTATGTATTTTTTTTCATGAGTATTGTTGTTATATCTATTAACAATTGCTTTATTAGGCTATGCATTTTCAATATAATATCCATCTATAACACAAAAATCAAAATCCTTATCCCCTAGCATATAAACTATTCACAAGTGCCGTCACTAGACTAGATGATAAGATTTGAACTCCTCGTGTAATATGTTTTTGTCTAAGTTGCATGTTTCTTTTAGTCTTGAAAATAGACCAAAATACATTTGAGTTATTGGATGTTAACGTGAATGTTTTAACCTTAGGATATTAAAGTACGTCTTTTGGTAGATGTGCAATTCTTGATAGTAAAGGATAATGAAATATTTATTAATTACTATATTTTTAAGTGCATCCGGTATTTAGAGAGCTACATTGAGCTATCCTGTATTTTAAAGAAAGCATAGTTAAGACAAAAGAATTGGATATGCATTCTTAATTTATCATTTATATAGATTTATATAGCAATTTCCATCGTTGTGATTTTCACTTAATATTTTAAGGTTTTTGAATATGTAACTATAATTCTAACTCATATAGTTATTTTAATTATGATTTAAATTTTTTGCTCTTTAAATCTAAATTATTTTTTAATAAAAGTATAGTTTTCCATGGTTGATTATTTTTTAGTTGTTTCTTAATTAAAGTATATGTTCTTTATTTGTTATTTTTAAAGCTTTATATAACAATTTTTATTATTTTAAATTTTTATGTAATTCTTTCTAAGGCTCTTGAATGTGTAACTGTAACCGTCACCCATATTGTCACATTTTAAATCAAACTCTTTGCTCTCTAAATCTAGATTATTTTTTACTTAAAGTATATTTTTCTATAGTTAATCATTTTGTAGTTATTTTTTAATTAAAGTATCTTTTTCATATTCATCACCTCCTTCAAAATGAATTCTTGCTAATTCATGATTTGATTGATATTTCATGCATTAATATATTTTGAACATGATATTGCTGATGAGTTTTGTGATGCAGTAAAAGGGAAATCCTTACTCGATGAATAAATAAAATGTAAATATCAATCAAATCTAAGATAATTATGTAAACCAAGTTAACAACCACTTAGAGAGGGCAAAGTCTTGTAGCCACTTAGAGAGGATGAAGTCTCTTGCAATATACATAATATAATTTGATGATGAGAATTTAATAGAAATATGGTACTTTAAGCCGTGGTGTGTGTACTGTCTATTGACCCTCTATTATACTGTAGTAATGAATAATAGTTCTTAGATCAATATTTTAGGCCACTAATTAAGGATAATTCCATGCATGCCCTTGAGAACACTATTTATCTCTATGTAAGTATGAGAGAGTGATCTTCTTAGATCATATGTTTGATGCATTATAGAGAATACACAGTCAAAATATTCCTATGGATAAAGGTTTCTCCTAATCCTAGGGTGTCTCTTGATATACCTGATGATATGTAGGAGCTCAATTCCATATACGAATATTATCTAAGGCTTGGATATTAGAGCCTAATTACCCCTCACTTCATTATATACTTTACAAGAAATCTATCTTAGCCAATAATGATAGACCCTTCAAGATATTTTAAAACCCTCGACATGGGGTTTCTAACCTAATAAACTAATACAAAAAAAGTTGTATTTTCTTTAATAAGGAAATAGGGGAAAAAATGAAAACACAAAAAATTATATCTAACAATCAAAATGGCAGGGTAAGAAGTATTACATTCATAGTAGAACATGACACTGGAAAGTGCTATGATTCCACTTGTTAGGAGCCTTCTAATTAAAATACACACATTCACATACATATTTCAATAAAAGAAAAAATTCATGAAAGAATATAATATTGCAATACAAAATATAAAAGCAAAAATATATTAATCTCACAAATCATAACACATAATCATGAGACTCTTCGAGGGGCAACATCCTTCAATACTTTCTTTCAATATGCAAAAACATACATTCAATTTTACACCCCTGTATTTTAAAGATACACTTCATGAAATCCTAACCTAACACTCAAGAGTTGGATTACATGCAAAGTGCCACCTAAACTAGAATATCTTATCAAAAAAATAGTTATATTCTTTATAATGGTTATATGAAATAGCCCCACTTATCTAAGTACCTCAATTACCACATACTATTATAAAATATTACAAACTATCATTAAAATAGGATCCCCATGTTGGAAAGGGGTCATTACATAATAATGTTAGGATGGGGTTCTAACAAAGTACAACCTGAAAATTTTGATATGTAATATATTTTAACAAAGCATCAACTAGGGTGCATCTTACTTAAACAATTAGAATAATTATATTATCTATTAACTTGTCCATTTCAAATATTTTCAAGGAGGTAGTATTAATTATTTATTTGCATTTCCAACAATTGACTATATGGGATTGGAACTAACTGTTAGAATAAGTGAATATTCTCTTAAGTTTCACTAGGATACACACTTGAGTTTCCACTCCTCCATGTGTCAGGATAACTCTCAATGGTGTCTTCATCAGGTTTGATGAGTTGTTGTAATCCAATGGCTCTCAATGATCAACTCTGCTATTTATACAGAGTTTATCCTAGAGATAAATCAATCAGTTCTACTCTTCTCTTCATCTCTTGTAATGCTTTGCATATATATTATGAAATTCTAACATGGTACCAGAGCAGGGTAGATTTTTCTAGTATTCTCTCTTGAAGGTTCTAGGATCTGGTTCATTTACTTTGGATTTTTTTTTTTTTGGCTATCTTCTTGAAATTATTTCAGTAGTCATTTTCCGTTATCCATTGTTTAATTTTTTTTAGCAAAATATTTATTGTTGAAAATATTTGATGCAATATTTTTTAATATATTTGTTCTGAGTCATCTTTTGAGGGTATTCAAAATATTAAAGCTCTTCCTTTGCTTCGAATCAGGTTTACCTGTGCTATGGGCTATTTTTAGCCCATTTAAAAAGGAAGGATCTTATTTTTTATTTTTTAAATACTCCCTCTCTTCAATTCATCTTTTAGCCCTTTTTTAAATAAGTTGAAAAAAAATCCTTTTATCTTAAAACTCCTTTAAGTTCTATCTTCATCTATGGA
>JAQPPZ010009201.1:0-21002 GCA_028583015.1 Wollemia nobilis
TGCACACATCCCTCTTACAATACATCTTTTGAAACCCTTGTTTGCATAAAAAATATATTTTTTACCTCTCCTCTGTGATTTATTTTTGACCTAGTTGCCGAAATACCTTGATCTATCTTTTCATTGCTGATGCAGGAGCATCCGGTGAGGGAAAAGCAATCTTGCATCCTCCAAATTCTTTTCTTAATTCTCTGAGTACTTTGAATTTAGTGTGGTTCCTATCCTTTCCCACGGGGAAGCTTTGTAAAAAGAAAGGGAAGTTTCGAGGAAATTTTTTATTGCAAAGGCAGAAGTTGG
Source organism: Wollemia nobilis (assembly GCA_028583015.1). Lineage (NCBI taxonomy): Eukaryota > Viridiplantae > Streptophyta > Pinopsida > Araucariales > Araucariaceae > Wollemia > Wollemia nobilis. The sequence continues at coordinate 298 of JAQPPZ010009201.1, forward strand.
GCTGGGGTCGCGAAATCGCGACATGTCGCGATTTCGCGACATGTCACAAAATCGCGACCCCAAGGCATCGGCGAGAGCAAAGGCCAGTTTGGGTCGCGATATCGCGACGTCGCGATATCGTGACGTGTTACCAAAGAAAGCAAAGGGTGGTGCAGACTTGAAGGGAGGTTTGTTTGGTCGCGATATCGCGACGTCGCGGTATCGCGACGTGTCTTGCAAAGAAGAGAAAGGTTGATATTTGGGTCGTGATATCGCGACATGTCGCGATATCGCGCCATGTCACGATATCGTGGCTTTGTTTACCAAAATGAAGGCGAGAAGACAGTGGGTCACGATATCACGACATGTCGCGATATCGTGGCTTTGTTTGCCAAAATGAAGGCGGGAAGACAGTGGGTCGCGATATCGCGACATGTCGCGATATCGTGACATGTCACGATATCATGATTGATAGGAAGTCAAGCTTATGAAAACATGAAGGCTGGTGAGAAGGCAAGCTGTAGTGACACGTGGTCTCCATGTGTCTTATGGTGACGTGGCCAGTTGAATACCGAGCCAGAGTTAGATGCGCGACTACCACGAAGGTTAAAGTTTAAAATTGACAACCGCGTGTATTAAAGAGGGGGATGGCTTTCGCAATAGTACAGAGCATGGACATTATGGGCGTAATAGAGTCTGAAAGGATGATCTGAGCAAGGTGGCATCGACAGGTCAGAGAAGATCATTAATGGGGGTTCCTCATGGTGGATCGGGCAGATGGCCCATTTATGACCAAAAATTTGAAAACCCAGGAAGAGGGGGAAAATCCAAATTTTTGAAACTTTTGTTAGGCGGGCATTGAAGGCTGTGAGGATAGGGGGCCTCGATAAAAACCTGAAAATCTATAATAGGAGGACGAGTGGACGGAAGAACGGAGTAGAGAGAGAAAGAAAAAAAATACCAGAGCATCTCTGGTCTTGTAAGCCTGCGGGCATTTTGCTTTTGTGAAATGTAATTTTTCCCGAAGCTTTTAATGAAAATTTGGAATTTGTAAGTTGTTGGTTTATCTCGTGCCTCGTCAGTGGTATCAGAGCCCGTAGCTCCTGAGCGTACAACAGATGAACAGAACAGTTCAAGAATATACGAAGGATTTTTATAAAATTTCCATCAAAATTGGACACTTAGAAGCCAGCAAAGAAAAGGTGGCCCGTTACATTAATGGGTTGAGACCGAGTGTGCAGGAGGAGTTGAGCTTGGTTCGGGTAAACACCATCGAAGATGCTTACCAGTTTGCTTTAAAGGTTGAAGGAAAATTGAACCGAAGGTTTGAAAGCAAGCAGAAAGTGAAAGAACCAGGAGGAAAGAACGATGGAAAGAAAGAAGGAAAGGAAGATAAGAAAGAAGAGGAGAGCAGCAGTCGGGATCAGAAAGAAGAAGATGAAGACCCAAAACCGCCAGTTCAGAATGATAACTACCCGAGAGGAAGAGGTAGATCTGGACGCGGGTATGGAAGAGGAATATTTCATGGAACATGTTTCCATTGTGGAGAAGAAGGGCATCGTGCATTCGAGTGTCCACAACACCGGGAAAAGACGAACAAGAAACCGGTGGGTCCCGCCAGAGCAGTTGTGGCAGTTGAAGATGCTGATTCAAAACATTCTGAAGAAGCTGAAAAGGGAGAAGCCATGATTGTGAGAAGGACCATGCTGGTGGAAGAAGACAAATCCGAACAGAGGAGAAGCCTGTTCGCACCCGGTGCAAGAGTGCGGCAAAGTTTGCAATGTGATCATCGACAATGGAAGTACGTGACAACTTAGTTTCTAAGGAAATGGTTTCTAAGTTGCAGTTGGAAAGAAGGAGGCACCCACATCCATACCGAATTGTGTGGTTGTGGAAGGACCACAGAGCTTGGGTCCAGGAACAGTGCTTAGTCACGTTCAATATTGGGAGGTACCAAGATGAAGTCCTGTGTGATGTATTCCCCATTGATGCATGCCATTTGCTGTTGGGCAGGCCATGGCAGTTTGATCGGAGTGCAGTGCATGATGGCCGTGCAAATACTTATTCCTTGGTGAAAGATGGAATGCGGCACAAGTTGAAGCCGTTGCAGACGGAAGATGAAAAGGTGTGTAGCAATGCCAGAATTTGTCTGGTAGAGGGCAGAAAATCTTGCCCAGAAGCGGGATTTGAGCCGGATATAAAGGTTGATGAATGTTCGGAGATATTGCAAGGGACGCAGCCCGAACAGCGTAGAAGTGAAGGTCACTTCTCCTTCTTACCCGGGGTGTCTGATGCAGGAGCATCCGGTGAGGGAAAAGCAATCTTGCATCCTCCAAATTCTTTTCTTAATTCTCTGAGTACTTTGAATTTAGTGTGGTTCCTATCCTTTCCCACGGGGAAGCTTTGTAAAAAGAAAGGGAAGTTTTGAGGAAATTTTTTATTGCAAAGGCAGAAGTTGGGCTGGGGTCGCGAAATCGCGACCCCAAGGCATCTGCGAGAGCAAAGGCCAGTTTGGGTCGCGATATCGCGACGTCGCGATATCGCGACATGTTATCAAAGAAAGCAAAGGGCGGTGCAGACTTGAAGGGAGGTTGGTTTGGTCGCGATATCATGACGTCGCGATATCGCGACGTCGCGGTATCGCGACGTGTCTTGCAAAGAAGATAAAGGTTGATCTTTGGGTCACGATATCGCGACATGTCGCGATATCGCGGCATTGTTTGCCAAAATGAAGGCGGGAAGACAGTGGGTTGCGAAATCATGGCTTTGTTTGCCAAAATGAAGGTGGGAAGACAGTGGGTCGCGATATTGCGAAATGTTGCGATATCACGACTGATAGGAAGTCAAGCTTATGAAAACATGAAGGCTGGTGAGAAGGCAAGCTGCAGTGACACGTGGTCTCCACGTGTCTTATGGTGACGTGGCCAGTTGAATACCGAGCCAGAGTTAGACGCGTGGCTACCACGAAGGTTAAAGTTTAAAATTGACGACCGCGTGTATTAAAGAGGGGGATGGCTTTCGCAATAGTATAGAGCATGGACATTATGGGCGTAACAGAGTCTGAAAGGACGATCTGAGCAAGGCGGCGTCGACAGGTCAGAGAAGATCATTAATGGGGGTTCCTCATGGTGGATCGGGCAGATGGCCCATTTATGACCAAAAATTTGAAAACCCAGGAAGAGGGGGAAAATCCAAATTTTTGAAACTTTTGTTAGGCGGGCATTGAAGGCTGTGAGGATCGGGGGCCTCGATAAAAACCTGAAAATATGTAATAGGAGGACGGGTGGACGGAAGAACGGAGTAGAGAGAGAAAGAAAAAAAATACCAGAGCATCTCTGATCTTGTAAGCCTGCGGGCATTTTGCTTTTGTGAAATGTAATTTTTCCCGAAGCTTTTAATGAAAATTTGGAATTTGTAAGTTGTTGGTTTATCTCGTGCCCCGTCAATTGCCTTTCGAGAGAAATTTTTCAAATTTTCCACACTTGGCGTACCCAAAAAGTAAAATTTCTTAGTTGTTTAATAGGATTGTACAATATTCTTCTTACTTACCTCTATCTTTTCTAGTTCATTTTTGGTTGCTTTAATCAGATTAGGATTTGTATTCTTCTTTTACCCATAATTTCTCTACTTCGGCTCCAATCCACAACTTCCTCGAACCCTACTGTATGTTTTTCCACAACCTAGTTTGTAATTGGATGCCTTATACTGCAAACCCTTGTTTCCCTTTGGCTAAACTCAAAATCTACTTTTAATGGAGTCGAACGCTTAATTTTTCTTCTCCAGTTCGATTTTCTCAAATGTTAAAAGTCTCTTTGACTCATATTTCTATTTCAGATATTCCTCATAATCCATAACTACAACTTTTATATCATCCACTTGAGTTTGAAGAATTACACGTTGCTTCTTCAAATTAGTTGCATAGTTACCCATTTCTACTAATTTCAACCCATGGTGATTGAATTTCTCTTAAACAATATTCAGGAGTTCCCTCAATTTATTTTCATGATCAGTGGCACTATTCTTCATATTCTCTTGTAAATGTGCTTCTGTTTGAACTGCTACTTATAATTCTTAATTCTTCTCTATAATGGTATGTATATGGTGATGAATATCTACCTCCAAAGTATGAACAGTATCATCCTTAGCACTCAACTATGCTTGCTTATCTAAGATCATATAATTATACCATTTATTATCCTGTGTGAGCTCTTTTATTTTCTTAACCTGTGTTTCTAGTTGCTCATATTTCTTGACCAACTGCATTTCATCTATTCATATTTTTCTCTGAGTTGAGCTTCCAACTCCTTAATCTTGTCCTCTTCCATTTGTGTGACCTATCACTTCTCCTCTTCAAGTGAACTAATTATGGCCTCATAATCAGTCCTAGTACTCAGAAGTTCTTCTTCCAATTTATTAAATTTCTCTTCTATCATAGCCTTACTCTTCTACAATTCTTCCTCCATTTCAATCATTTCTTTTTGAGTGGCTTCTATCTCCTATTTTTGATCTTCCTTGAATTGATAGATCTACTCAAATCCTATGCTCAACCACTCTATCCAATGTGTTAGGAAGTTCAAATTCCTCAGAGTGATAGCCAATCTTGCAGTGACCCTCTTATGTTCCAACTTTGCTATATTCATAGTACAAGTCAGATAATTGGCTTTATCCAGGTAAACCCTTAGATACTACCTATAATTGGTTCTCACTCTGTCTAGAAAATCATCTCTTCCCAACATCATGGTTACCTCTTTCCTAGGTAACTTCCATGGGTGCTGTATATGAATGTTTACAATTCTCCTTGTATGCTCCTCATTGCTCACCCATTTCGTTATCTTCTCCAATTTGAGAAATACTTGTTCTTGCCACAACTTCAACTCTCCCATGCATCCAATACAAAATTGTAATTTGGTGCTAGCTATGGCATTGCCTATCTAAGAGAAGAAATATTCCACTTTATCTTCTACTCCTTGTGCATCCTTAGTTTCAATCTTCATGAACTGTAGTACCTCTAGGAGATAACTTGTTTGCAACCTTCATAATTCCTCACCTATAGGAGTTCATTCTTACTCCTCTTCCATGTGGTGGCTAGAGCTTCCCCCAAGCTCTAGTAGTGCTCTCTCTACATTTATCTTTTCCCATGGTGGGGTCTGTTCTTGGTGTAAACTTAGCTACAAGAGACCAACAAAATGGATTCCAATCACATAACACAAATGCAATATATAATGGAAGAAACCTGCAAATCGATATTCTTCTCATAATTGAATTTACACCCCTTCTCCAAAAGAATAAAATCTATCATATAGAAACCGAAAACCAAAGAAAACCTAAAAAACATATTTTTTCTAAGAACTACTAAAAATAGTAATTCTATAAATGAGTTGGATTGCACCCAAATTCGATGCACACATCCCTCTTACAATACATCTTTTGAAACCCTTGTTTGCATAAAAAATATATTTTTTACCTCTCCTCTGTGATTTATTTTTGACCTAGTTGCTGAAATACCTTGATCTATCTTTTCATTGCTGATGCAGGAGCATCCGGTGAGGGAAAAGCAATCTTGCATCCTCCAAATTCTTTTCTTAATTCTCTGAGTACTTTGAATTTAGTGTGGTTCCTATCCTTTCCCACGGGGAAGCTTTGTAAAAAGAAAGGGAAGTTTCGAGGAAATTTTTTATTGCAAAGGCAGAAGTTGGGCTGGGGTCGCGAAATCGTGACATGTCGCGATTTCGCGACATGTCACAAAATCACGACCCCAAGGCATCGGCGAGAGCAAAGGCCAGTTTGGGTCGCGATATCGCGACGTCGCGATATCGCGACGTGTTACCAAAGAAAGCAAAGGGCGGTGCAGACTTGAAGGGAGGTTGGTTTGGTCGCGATATCGCGACGTCGCGGTATCGCGACGTGTCTTGCAAAGAAGAGAAAGGTTGATCTTTGGGTCGCGATATCGCGACATGTCGCGATATCGCGCCATGTCACGATATCGCGGCTTTGTTTGCCAAAATGAAGGCGAGAAGATAGTGGGTCGTGATATCATGACATGTCGCGATATCGCGGCTTTGTTTGCCAAAATGAAGGCGGGAAGACAGTGGGTCACGATATCGTGACATGTCGCAATATCGCGACATGTCACGATATCACGACTGATAGGAAGTCAAGCTTATGAAAACACGAAGGCTGGTGAGAAGGCAAGCTGCAGTGACACGTGGTCTCCACGTGTCTTATGGTGACGTGGCCAGTTGAATACCAAGCCAGAGTTAGACGCGCGGCTGCCGCGAAGGTTAAAGTTTAAAATTGACAATCGCGTGTATTAAAGAGGAGGATGGCTTTTGCAATAGTACAGAGCATGGACATTATGGGCGTAACAGAGTCTGAAAGGATGATCTGATCAAGGCGGCGTCGGCAGGTCAGAGAAGATCATTAATGGGGGTTCCTCATGGTGGATCGGGCAGATGGCCCATTTATGACCAAAAATTTGAAAACCCAGGAAGAGGGGGAAAATCCGAATTTTTGAAACTTTTGTTAGGCGGGCATTGAAGGCTGTGAGGATCGGGGGCCTCGATAAAAACCTAAAAATCTATAATAGGAGGACGGGTGGACGAAAGAACGGAGTAGAGAGAGAAAGAAAAAAATACCAGAGCATCTCTGGTCTTGTAAGCCTGCGGGCATTTTGCTTTTGTGAAATGTAATTTTTCTCGAAGCTTTTAATGAAAATTTGGAATTTGTAAGTTGTTGGTTTATCTCGTGCCTCGTCAGTGGTATCAGAGCCCGTAGCTCCTGAGCGTACAACAGAACGCCGAAAGAGAGAGGCAGTTGTACCAGGACGTGTGGGAGGGCTTGAGTTCAGGTGAAGATGCCTCCGAGAAGAAACCCGATGGGTGGAAGAGGCATGGCAGCGGAAGATTTCCGGGCATTGCAGCGGCAAGTCCAGGCCCTGCAAGAAGAGCTACGTAGAGGACGTGAGCCGAGAAGGGATGCAGACAGTGAGGATGAAGTGGAAGAGGAGAATTAATTTGAAGAAGAGGAAGAAGATGTAGATCCGGCCCAGGCCAGATTGTACAGGGCCATATCCCAGATCGAGAAGAGGCCGAAGTTAGAAGTTCCCATGTATTCCGGGAACTTGAACCCAGAGGAATTGATAGACTGGGTGAATGAATTAGAAGAATACTTCGAATACGAAGAAGTTGAAGACCCTAACCGGGTCAGATTTTCTAAGACCCGACTGAAGGGTCATGCTAGCATTTGGTGGAAGGGGGTACAGCTGGAGAGAAATCAAAGAGGAAAAGAATGGATTACCAGGTGGGACAGAATGGTGGAGAAGTTAAAAAGACAGTTCATCCCTATTGACTATGAGCTGGATCTGTTACGTAAAATGCAAAGCTTGAGGCAGATGAACAGAACAGTTCAAGAATATACGGAGGATTTTTATAAAATTTCCATCAGAACCGGACACTTAGAAGCCAGCAAAGAAAAGGTGGCCCGTTACATTAATGGGTTGAGACCGAGTGTGCAGGAGGAGTTGAGCTTGGTTCGGGTAAACACCATCGAAGATGCTTACCAGTTTGCTTTAAAGGTTGAAGGAAAATTGAACCGAAGGTTTGAAAGCAAGCAGAAAGTGAAAGAACCGGGAGGAAATAACGGTGGAAAGAAAGAAGGAAAGGAAGATAAGAAAGAAGAGGAGAGCAACAGCCGAGATCAGAAAGAAGAAGATGAAGACCCAAAACCGCAAGTTCAGAATGATAACTACCCGAGAGGAAGAGGTAGATCTGGACGCGGGTATGGAAGAGGAATATTTCATGGAACATGTTTCCATTGTGGAGAAGAAGGGCATCGTGCATTCGAGTGTCCACAACACCGGGAAAAGATGAACAAGAAACCGGTGGGTCCCACTAGAGCAGTTGTGGCAGTTGAAGATGCTGATTCAGAACATTCTGAAGAAGCTGAAAAGGGAGAAGCCATGATTGTGAGAAGGACCATGCTGGTGGAAGAAGACAAATCTGAACAGAGGAGAAGCCTGTTTCGCACCCGGTGCAAGAGTGCAGGCAAAGTTTGCAATGTGATCATCGACAATGGAAGTACAGACAACTTAGTTTCTGAGGAAATGGTTTCTAAGTTGCAGTTGGAAAGAAGGAGGCACCCGCATCCATACCGAATTGCGTGGTTGCGGAAGGACCACAGAGCTTGGGTCCGGGAACAGTGCTTAGTCACGTTCAATATTGGGAGGTACCAGGATGAAGTCCTGTGTGATGTATTCCCCATGGATGCATGCCATTTGCTGTTGGGCAGGCCATGGCAGTTTGATCGGAGTGCAGTGCATGATGGCCGTGCAAATACTTATTCCTTGGTGAAAGATGGAATGCGGCACAAGTTGAAGCCGTTGCAGATGAAAGATGAAAAGGTGTGTAGCAATGCCAGAATTTGTCTGGTAGAGGGCAGAAAATCTTGCCCAGAAGCGAGATTTGAGCCGAATATAAAGGTTGATGAATGTTCGGAGATATTGCAAGGGACGTAGCCCGAACAACGTAGAAGTGAAGGTCACTTCTCCTTCTTACCCGGGGTGTCTGATGCAGGAGCATCCGGTGAGGGAAAAGCAATCTTGCATCCTCAAAATTCTTTTCTTAATTCTCTGAGTACTTTGAATTTAGTGTGGTTCCTATCCTTTCCCATGGGGAAGCTTTGTAAAAAGAAAGGGAAGTTTCGAGGAAATTTTTTATTGCAAAGGCAGAAGTTGGGCTGGGGTCATGAAATCGCGACCCCAAGGCATCGATGAGAGCAAAGGCCAGTTTGGGTCATGATATCGCGACGTCGCGATATCACGACGTGTTACCAAAGAAAGCAAAGGGCGGTGCAGACTTGAAGGGAGGTTGGTTTGGTCGCGATATCGCAACGTCGCGATATCGCGACGTCGCGGTATCGCGACGTGTCTTGCAAAGAAGAGAAAGGTTGATCTTTGGGTCGCGATATCGCGACATGTCGTGATATCACGCCATGTCGCGATATCACGACTTTGTTTGCCAAAATGAAGGCGGGAAGACAGTGGGTCGCGATATCGCGACATGTCGCGATATCGCGGCTTTGTTTGCCAAAATGAAGGCGGGAAGACAGTGGGTCGCGATATCGCGACATGTCGCGATATCGCGACTGATAGGAAGTCAAGCTTATGAAAACATGAAGGCTGGTGAGAAGGCAAGCTGCAGTGACACGTGGTCTCCACGTGTCTTATGGTGACGTGGCCAGTTGAATACCGAGCCAGAGTTAGACGCGCGGCTGCCGCGAAGGTTAAAGTTTAAAATTGACGACCGCGTGTATTAAAGAGGGGGATGGCTTTCGCAATAGTACAGAGCATGGACATTATGGGCGTAACAGAGACTGAAAGGACGATCTGAGCAAGGCGGCGTCGACAGGTCAGAGAAGATCATTAATGGGGGTTCCTCATGGTGGATCGGGCAGATGGCCCATTTATGACCAAAAATTTGAAAACCCAGGAAGAGGGGGAAAATCCGAATTTTTGAAACTTTTGTTAGGTGGGCATTGAAGGCTGTGAGGATCGGGGGCCTCGATAAAAAAAAAAAACCCGAAAATCTGTAATAGGAGGACGGGGGGGACGGAAGAACAGGATAGAGAAAGAAAAAAAATACCAGAGCATCTCTGGTCTTGTAAGCCTGCGGGCATTTTGCTTTTGTGAAATGTAATTTTTCCCGAAGCTTTTAATGAAAATTTGGAATTTGTAAGTTGTTGGTTTACTCGTGCCCCTTCAATGCCTTTCGGGAGCAATTTTTCAAATTTTCCACACTTGGTGCAATTTATCCCCAAAAACAAAATTTCTTGGTTGTTTAATAGGGTTGTACGATCTTCTCCTTCCTTCCCTCTATCTTCTCTAGTTCATTTTTGGCCGCTTTTGTCAGATTAGGGTTTGTAAGCTTCTTTTTCCTATAATTTCTCTACTTTGGCTCCAATCCACAACTTCCTCGAACCCTGGTGTACGTTTTTCCACAACCTAGTTTGTACTTGGATGCCTTCTACTGCAAACCCTCGTTTCCCTTTGGCTGAACTCGAAATCTACTTTTAATGGAGTCGAATCCCTTGCTTTTTCTTCTCCGGTTTGATTTCCTCGAATGTGAAAAGTCTCCTTGGTGCGAATTTAAAAATGGGTCATGCAATATTGTAGCTCACTGATGAATTTTAATGCCCATGTAGTCGATTCCATTCAGTTGCACGCTTTTCACCTTCGTCCTCCTAAAAATTTCGAATTCCTCCTTGTACGGTTTGTAAAATTGCTAGGGTGAGCCTTGTATTTAAATTGTTCTCAAACCCTAACCGCTCCAAATTTGAAATTGCACCACTTTGCATGTCTTTTCATCTTCCTTGCCTGGATGATCGACAACTCATCACTTTTTCATGCGATTTTAACTTTTTCCCATGCTTTTTCGACAACACATCGTTCCACACATGCGAACATTAAATGCGATGGTTGAAAATCATACAATTGCACCCAGAACCATACATTGTACGATCCAAATCATACAACATGCCTCCTTGTATGATTCTGCATGTACTTTTTCCAATTTTGCTTGTACGATCTCTCACTTATGCTTTTTCAGCTTTAAATTTGACTTGTACGATCTATCACTTAGAGAATTTTTCTATTTTTCTCTCTTTGAAGAGGTCGTCATTTTCGGTTTTCAACCCACTTCCTTCTTAATTGCGTCCCGAGGGATTTTCACAACTAAGGCATTTTATTTTATTTTTATTTTTCTTTTTTTTTTCATTTCCTAACCTATTTACACTTACCATCATGGAAATCGCACAGTGACATTCACTTGTACGATCCCATATGATTCTTCTCTTGGAGGTTCGACCATGACATTCTGAGTGGTTGTGTCACCTGGCACCACTTGCTCTCTAGGGTGATTCATCTCCACTTGTGATGTTACCGAGTTCCCTAGCCTTCCAGTACCATGTGTACAATTTGGGATTGTACAATTGCAAGCTGGAGTATCTTCACCTGGTGTCCCTTCCTCTTGTCATGTAGGTGATTGATCCCTTGGTAGTGGTGTCCTTACTACTCTACTATCATTCGAGCGACTTCTCCACCTATCTCCTTGGATCAATTCTTGCTCCAGACTTGGTGATCGGATCCTTTGTTGTCCTTGGTTTCTTTCATCTACAAAATGCACTCTTCCTCTACCAGCAAGGCCTCTACCATGCGAGTGTCTTCCCCATCCTATTCCTCTTGACATCGGGCTTCTCTATGCTAGTGGTGATTCCTCCCTTTCTTGGAGTAATCCTCTACCACCTACCACTCTTTGAGGTCCTCATCGGATTAGGGGTGGTCATCCCAATGGATACTGCCTTGTGGGGTTTGGTAAGATCCCTCTCATCCATGGTATACCTTGTAGATTCCTTGTCCAGTTCAAACAAGCTAAGGGTGTATCTCCCGACCATCTAGGAGTAGGGGGTCGAAACCTTCCTCGTCCTCTTCCTCCTCTAATTGTAACATCACCTTGTCCTTGTTCATTCCATGGTCGAATACCTCCTCCCCTTCCTGGCTGAAGCCTTAGGGGTCCTTGTCTATTCCTTCCTCCCATTGCTTGGTTATCAAGAGTTATCTCTACCAACTCAATGTTGGCTAGTGGACTTCTACTTCATCTTGTACTTGGTGATAATTGTCGTAGTGCTCTGATTCTATGATCTGCACATGCTAAGTGATATCTCCATATTCTTTCCTTGAAGCATCTTTGTGGAGATGAAGTTGCCAAGACCTCTCTATATGCATCAGAAAAATCTATCTCAGAACTTGAGTCATTTCGATTATCTTCTCTCTATTCCACCCAATCTGTTGGTAAATTCATCAATCTCTCCAATCTCCTTACTTCTCTCCTTTGTCTTCTCAACTATCGATGGGCTATTATATATGCTTGTGGATCAAGGTTGGTTTGATGCTCCTGTGATCTCCCTAGTTGTCGATGTGTTGTTGTACATGTTGGGGGATCACGATTATCTTGAGGATTCTAGGGATTCCCTGGGCAATCATCATCATCACTACTTTCTATGCTAGGTTCCCTTACTAGCCAAGGTATTCCTTCATCACTAGAGTCACTCAAATCCAACCATGCATTACCTTGTGATTCAGGTGATGTGGTTGCTTCCTCAATGTCTCACCAAAGCATCTCTGCATCTTCATTCATCATTGGTGGATCACTTGGTGGTACTTGTGAACTTGTGCTTGCACCATCATTTCTTATACCACTCCTTGGAGTTATCCCCTCATTATCCTCAGGTTCCCCTTCTAGCTCCTATAGCCTAGTTGTTCTTTGTTCATCCAACCTTCATATTGTGCTATCCAATTCTTGGATGGTTTGTTCTCTCAACCTTGCATTATGACCTCGCAATGTCTGATATTCTTCCTATAGTTGTTGAGTCTATAGTCACATTCTCTACTGTAATAGCCCTATCTGAGCTAATGGAGTAAGTCTAACCAATTCTTCATCAATGGTCTCATTCCTATTCTCCTCTAGAACTTCCATTTCAAAAGTGTCCACTCTATCCTCATATCATACTATTAACCGTATCCTTCTTCATCCTTCAGCTTGTTGGGGTAGTTCTCTACGCTCCACCCAAGGATACATCATATTCCTATTTACTTGGGGTGCTTCTTCTTGCCTTCCCCTATTTTTAGGTAATAGTACTATCTCTTGATGTCCTCTTTCATTTGGAGGAATCCATTCTTCATCTTCCTCTATTACTCGTTCGGTCCCATCTACAAATCTGACATGCACCCATAATCTTCTTCTTTCTCTAGGTCGAGGTGCCAACTCCTACTGTTCTATGGTTGGTCTTGTCTCCTCCCCTTCTACAAATAAGTGTGTGAGTCCCATGTCAGGCTCTTCCTATGATGGACCTTGCTCACCTTGAGTCCTCCATTGAGCTTCTGCTCATCTTCTTCGTTCGATCTCTTCTGAAGAAATGAATAAGCATTGTACTTTGTAAGGCTTCAACTTTGAGCCATTTACAGTGTTGGGTACCTCCATCCCATTCAAGTTTTACAACTTGACTGCTCCATTATTCATTACTTCTACCACTTTATAGGGACCAAGCCATAAATTCTTCAACTTACCAAGCTTGATTTCTGCTTTCCATTAAACTTTAGAACCAAGTCACCCAGACTAAGTTCTAACTTCCTCAAATGTTTGTCATGCCATAACTTCCTTATTTTTTAAGCTACCTCAATCACCCATTGTGCCATGACTCTTCTTTCATCTAACTTGATCAGTGTTGTCAGTCACTCTTCCAAACTTTCTTGATCACCCAAGCGATGCTCCACCATGACTCTCAAACTTGGTATCAAGAATTCAACTGGCACCACTGCCTCCTATCCATACATCAACTAGAAAGGTGTATGCTCTATTGTTGGTTTAAAATTTGTTCTATATACCCAAAAAATAGATGGTAGCCTTTCCTCCCAATCTGCTCCCTCTATTCCATAGGTTTTATACAAAGTAGATACCAGGACTTTATTTGTTGCTTTCGCCTGCCCATTTGCTCTAGGATAGTACGGACTAGACAATGAGTGCAAAATCTTGAATTCCATTGTCAGCATCTTGATGATTTCATTGACGAAGTGTCCTCCTCGATCACTCGTTATCTATAGTAGAATACCAAATCTTGTGATTACCTGCTCATACAAGAATCTTGTTGTACTTTTTGCTGAGTTATCAGGTAATGCTCTCGCTTCGACCCATTTTGTCAAGTATTCCATTGCTACTACAATGTATCTACACTTCCTTCTACGAGATGTCTTCAATGGTCCGATGAAGTCCAATCCCCACCTTTCAAATAGTTCCTAGGGTTGTGATGGATGCAAAGGCATAAAGTCCCTCTTTACTAGCTTTCCTACCCTTTGACAAGTGTCGCATGCTTTCACATACTCTTTTGCATCATTATACAATGTGGGCCACCATAATCCTGCTAGTAATATTTTCCTAGTGATCGCATCTGGTCCCATGTGCCCTCCTACTAAGCCTTCATGAGCTTCTTTCAATACCACTTTGACTTCTTCTTCCATCACACATCTTCGTAAGATACCATCACTTCCCATTTTATACAGCAATCTTGCTATTAACTGGAAGGGTGCTGACTTCATAATCACTTTATTTTTCTTGATTGCCATCATTTCCTATGGCAACTCTCCTATGGAAAGGTACTGGCCAATCAACTTGTACCATGATGGAACAACATTGATGGAAAATAATTATGCATCAGGGAATTCATCCGGAACCCCTGTTCCTATAGGCTCTCCTGATCGTATCCGAGACAGCTAGTCTGCAATTACATGCTTCTTACTAGGTCTCACTACTACTCAGAATACGAACTCCTATAGGGTGACGAGCCACCTGCTGACCCATCCTTGTATCACCAGTTTATTTATCAAGTACAATAAGGCTTGGTGATCTACATAAAAAGCAAAGGGATTCACCAGTAGGTAATGCCTAAAATTTTGGACTGCATATACCATTCCCAAAGCTTCTCTTTCTATTGTACTATAATTTCTCTCTACCCTTGACAATAGGTGACTAGCAAAGAAAATAGGTTGATCTAGCCTGAACTATCCTTCTTGTGCCAAAGCACATCCGATTGCAAAATTTGAAGCATCAATATGGACATGGAATTCCTTATCCCAATTTGGGAACACCAAAATTAGGCTACTCACAAGCTTAGCCTTCAACTCCTCAAAGGCTCCTTGGTGCTCCTCTATCCATCTGAAAGGAACATTCTTCTTCATCAATGAATCCAATGGATAGGATACATGTGCATAATTCCTGATAAACCTTTGATAATACCCCATCGATCCAAGGAAGGTTTTAAGTGAACTCACATCATATGGTTCTTCCATGTGCAATATCACATGGATCTTATCAGGATCTATTTTTAATCCTTCACTGCACACTATGTGTCCTAACAATTTTCCATATGGTACCATCAAGTAGCACTTCCCAAGGTTTAATGATATCTGTGCATTTTTGCACCTACTCATGCATTCACTGAGGGTAGGAAGATGCTCCTTGATCTTCCCATAAATGGACCAATCATCCAAAAATGCTTTGAAGTTCCCTATTGCCAACTGATCAAATATATACAATATGATGCACTGAAATGTAGTTAGGGCATTACAGAGCCCGAATGGCATTCGATTGTATGCATAGATGCCATTCTCCATAATAAATGTGGTCTTCAACTTATCCTCCTCGGCTATACTTATTTGATTGTAACCCAAAAATCCATCCAAAAATGAATAGATCTCATGTCCTACGACTTCCTCCAAGATAGAATCTGTGAAGGGAATAGGGAAGGGGTCCTTGATAGTTACTACATTTAGACTCCTAAAGTCCACACATATTCTGATTTTGTCCACTTCCTTCTTCAAGGTGACCACTATAGGTGATACCCACTCACTGGTCATAACCCTGAAGATGATTCCTACCTCCAACATCTTCTCTATCTCTACGTTCACTAATGCAACATATTTTGGGTTCATTCTATATGGTCTCCTCCTTACAAGTTGTGCTCCAGGAATTAGTGTAATCTTGTGGACACATAACTCAGGTGGTACTCCCTTCAAGTCCTTGTATGTCCATGCAAAGACATCCTTATATTCCAAGAATATCTTAAAAGTTACCACTTTCAGTACAGGGTTCCAATCATCACCATAGTGAATCATCCTAGGTTCATCCTCCATCCCTAGATTGATGTCCACTATCCAAGGTCCTTCATATTTGATATTCTTTAGCTCACTTGTTGCTTTCTCCACATTCTTTGGGTGTGTTGATCTTGCATCAATTTCTGCATCTCCTACTATATACTCTACAAAACTCTTTGGAAATGTCCATTTCTCTTCCACCTCCTTCTTAGGTTCCTGGCTGACTTTGGGTTCGTCTTGTTTTTCCTTGATCTCCTCTGAGTCAATACAGAGGTAGTTGGGCTGAAAAATTTTGTACTCCTCCATTTTCCAATGAAGAAGTCCACTATCAGATCTAGCTTCATCTTCACTACATTCATCCAGGTACAACATTCCTTCTCCATCTGGTTCATATCCTTCATCTCCTAAGGAATTTTTTGATTCATCGATCATAGCTACATCCTCACTGACCTTTTGATTAGTCAGATTAATCATATATTTGTGTTATCCCTTCTTGAAAGTGATCTGATTCTTTCCCCAATTGTGATTAAATTTGGCTACACGTAGCCATCCTCTTCCCAATAGAGCATCGTATGCAGGCTTCTACATAGTAATCACAATGAAATCCAAGATAAACTCTTGGTCAGCTATCACCACTTGTTGTGCTATCAAGACTCCCTTTGTCTCGATACCATACTAGTCAACACCATATAATCGGAAGCTCGATGCCCATAGAGATGGAGCACCTAGTTCTAGCCAGGTCCTTTCAGGTAGCACATTGATGTTGGATCCTCCATCCATAATAACTTGTGTCAATTTGTGCCCTAGGATCTCCATATGAACTAATGCAGGTTTCTTTCCCACATCAATCATCAATATAGTTGGATCCATGAATTGGTCTTTTTATTTCTTTTCCTGAATCGGTTGACTCTGCACTTCCATCACCTTATGTGGTTGTATCTCTTCCACCATCACTTTATGTAATGATGGAATAGCTTCCAATAGGTTAGCCACTTTGATCTCTACTATGGTGTCCAAAACCTGTGCTGCCAGACTCTGCACAATTGCCTTCTCTTCTGATGGATTTTTCAGTTCCTTTTCTTCAGCTAACTTCACTTGTTTAGCTTTTTGTGCTTCATCCTGTAGTATTTTCTTTGCTACTTGCCAGTATTGCTTTTCCTTTGTTGGCTCTGGATACTTATCCTTTTTAGCCTGATTCCTTGTCATGGCTAAAACTTCCTGGGTTTCCTCCTTAACTTGAGGAACCTCAATATCTAAATAATTTACATTCTATGGGTTACTTGAACTCGCCTGCTTGGGGCAATTTGCTTCCTTGTGGTTACCCGGGACCACACCACCTACACATATGTGTAGTGTTCGCTTGTGGCATTTCCTATCTCTGAGGTGAAGGATAATTTTTCATGAAATGCCCCCATTCTTGGCAATTGCGACATTGTATGATCGGCCTCCCTTTCGAATCATACTACAAATGACTCTATCCTCCTTATCGATTGCCCTAGTTCGACCTTCCACCTCATCGACTATTTCTATAACCACCACTTGTTGCTTGTTGCCCGCTTCCTAGGGTCTTCGGTTTCTCTTCCTACTCCTAGATTGTCAAGACCTATGGATGTACTCTTGCATTATACAGACATAGCATCACCTCATGTCCCATCACATTATAGATATGACAATAATCATTCCATGGATACTTTACATTTGTATGCCCTTCCATCTTGCATTTTGTGCACCAAATATCATTCCTATCAGGTTTGCTTCTTTGTTCTTTCATGATCTTGTCGAACTCCTGATGAAATGATGCTACTATCCTCTGTATAGTGTCATCTTCTCCACTATCTGAATCATTAGACTTGGGATGAGATAAAATTCCTATGTACATCTATTTCGATTCACTCTCAAAATTCTTTGCATGCTTTACAACTTCCTCATACATTTTTGATGGTACTACCTTCATATTTTTCTTATATTTTGGTAGTAATCCATCTACAAACCACCACTTCACCAATACATCTACCAAAGGCATCTGCATCTTATCTACTAACTACTTTAGTCTACGGTTGTATGATTTTACATCTTCATCAGAATTTTGCTTCGTCATACAAAGTTCAGTAACAATATCTCCATCATCCTTCAAAGGGTAAAATTCCTCAATGAATTTCTCCTTCACTTGATTCCAAGTCCGAAAATCTATTGTATTTTCCCTCTTCAGATACCAATCCATCACCAATCCTCTCAAGGTAGCAGGAAATAAAGTTACCCAATCATCTGGTTGGTCTACACCATTTGCTCTCCAAATGGTTATACAAGTTTTGATATGTCTTGTGGGGTCTTCCTTACCCTCACCTGTAAAATGTGGACATCTCTACTTGGCTACCTTATTAGCCATCTTTGGAGAATCATCCTCGTCACTTGAGGTCTCCCATGGAATCTCTATCTGATTCCTCCTTGGGGGTGTTTTACTACAGTCATCATCAGAAGTTTCTATCCGAGGTATCTTATTCTATCCCACCAATCATTGACCAAACTCACGTGCATCTTCACTCCATGACTTCCTTCACTGATGTGAGGGAGATGGTCTTGGTCCTTCCTCCTGAGACCTCATGCCCTATTGCTCTGGTGCCTGACTCCCATCCTCTGCACTCCCTTGCAACCCTTCCATCACTTTCTTAGGTGTCACCATCCACTCTCCTTCCTCATGCACTACTTCTCTATCAACTCGTGCCTCTACGCTAGGTGGTTCTATTACCTCCTCTTCTGTCTCTATCAATAGTGTTTCAAAATCTCCTTCTTTAGATGCCCAAACTTGCTCTATTTCTGGTTCATGTGTACTATGGTCTGAGTTACTTGCATTCTCTCTTTGATAAATCCTCATGCTCCTTCTTACTAGAATTTTCTCTCATACTTCCCATCTCCTACGCCTTTGCACACTGGTGTCTATCATTCACCTCCAATTTTGTAGTATTCTTACTTGTCAATTTGACCCGTTTTAACAAAAATGCCAGATTCGATAAGGCAATGGTACCAAATGTAGCATAGGGGTGTAGTATTCCTAGTGGGGAGGTGGTTTCCAAGGCTTATAATGATCAATTTGCTATTCCCAATCGATGGACCAAATCGTACAACCGTATAGTCTCTACAACTAGCAATGTGTGACAACTAAATAGCTTGTATGGAACCCAAATCGTACCACTGTATGATCCCAAATCATACAGTGATGGAGCTTGTATGATTTCACACTTAGCCAATCCTTCATATTTGGTTTTTCAAGCCATCGTACATAGTTTTGTAACTAAACTATTCGATTTCCCAATGCTGCCAAATCGGGTAAATTCCCTTCAATCGCATAAACTACCAAATCGGGTAATTATCTTCTGTACGATTTGTAAGAACTCTGGTGTATGATTTGTATGAAAAAAGGTACAACCAAGTGCAAAATTGGATATTCTACTAGACCAATCTCTCTTAGATAATTTTTGTAAGGATTTAATATGGCAATTAATCCTAATTCTCATTTCATTTTATTGCACATTGTAGGATTTACCTTCACTGTGTATGGTTTTCCCTTCTGGTTGCATGGTTTACTCCTACCTGTATGATTTACAAAACTTGTTAAAATTTTCAAACTTGGGAAAATCCTTTTATAACTTCTTCTTATTCTAGGAGGTGGATTTACTGCCTACACCTGTGGAGGAGGTACTTACACTTTCTTTGAATCCTATAGTAGGAATAGTAGCACCCCATTGTATGATAGTCTAGTGTTTTCTCAAGGGGTACAAAGTCTTGATATTACTAGATTTCAATAGCACAAATAGTTTCTTATATCCTAGTATAGCAAAAAGGAAATATTGCTTCATATATGGATGAGACCAAATTAATATTAAGCTTGCTAATAGAGACATTATGAACTATAATGGGTGGTGTCAAAATGCTTTCTTATCCATAGAAAATTACCAAGTATAAACCAATATCTATATGGTTCCCTTGGGAGGTGTGGACATCATGTTGGGATGCCCTTGGTTGAGGATGGGCCAATGCTATAGAATTTTTTGAAACTTTGGATGAGGTTCACTATCAACAATAAATCACACACCTTTTAGGGAATAAATTATGGGAATCCTAAGGTCATAACATCACATAAAATGCAACAACTGATTAAAAAGGGTGATAGGGAAGTAGTTGGAAGATTTTGTCACATGTAGTGATGTAGGAGTATATGGGTTCATGAGAAATCTTTCATCGCCGAAAAAAAGAATTTCAAATATTTTATCTGGATTACAATGGATAATATTCTATCTAGATTGTAATTTTAGCCCAATCTAATTTTATAATATTTTATCCAAATTGTAATACATTTCAAAAAAATAATATTTTATCATAGATTTGATTTTATAATATTTAATTTGGATGGTAATTTTAGCTAGATATTATTTTATAATATTTTATCTGAATTATAATTTGTGTAATATTGTGGACACATAACTCAGGTGGTACTCCATTAAAGTCCTTGTATGTCCATGCAAAGACATCCTTATATTCTAAGAATATCTTAAAAGCTACCACTTTTAGTATAGGGTTCCAATCATCACCATAGTGAATCATCCTAGGTTCATCCTCTATCCCTATATTGATGTCCACTATCTAAGGTCCTTCATATTTGATATTACTCGGCTCACTTATTGCTTTCTCCATGTTCTTTGGGTGTGCTGGTCTTGAATCAATTTTTGCATCTCCTACTGTATACTATGCAAATATTTTTGGAAATGCCCATTTCTCTTCCACCTCCTTCTTAGGTTCTTGGCTAAATTTGGGTTCATCTTGTTTTTCCTTGGCCTCCTCCGAGTCAATACAGAGGCAATTGGGTTAAAAAATTTTGTACTCCTCTATTTGCCAATGAAGTAGTTTGCTATTAGATCTAGCTTTGTCTTCACTATATTCATCCAAGTACAACATTCCTTCTCCATCTGGTTCATATCCTTCATATCCTAAGGAATTTTTTTATTCGTAGGTCATGGCTATATCCTCACTGACC
>JAQPPZ010009202.1:0-21922 GCA_028583015.1 Wollemia nobilis
TTGCTCAAATGTATAAGTTGTCATTGATGTCAAAAGGCATTTTTGTGTTGATATCAAAAGAGTGTGATGTCAAGAATATCTTGAGAAGCTTCATTATGTTAAAGGGTTTTTATTAAAACCATGGTGACAAGGCTAAAGGTTTTTCTTAAAACCATTTGGACTCATTAAGGGTTTTTATTAAAACCAAGCTTAACTTAATGCAAAGGTCCATGTTTATTATTAATAATTAAATTAACTCAAACCTTTGTCAAAGGTCCAAGTTTAATTTATTATTAATAAAATAATAATAATTATTATTTTAATTATTATTAAAGGGTCTTTCAACCCTTAAGCGATGGAAGAAACAAGAATTCTTTCGTCGATATGTTGCCATCGTTGGAGGAGCGCCGACGTCAAACAGTTAAGGAAAAATGGCTATATAAGTTGGCATGATTTTCAAAAGTGAGCACCTCCGATTAATGTTGATATCTGCGATTTGTGGCTACTCTATTTTAGTTCGATTTGCGCTTGGCATCTACGATTTGCATTTGCACTGTTTCATTTGATTTGCGCTTGGCATCTACAATTTGCATTTGCTCTATTTCCTTCGAACAACGCTTGGTGTCTTCGAGTTGAGCTTGCTCTATGTTTTGAATCTCCGATTGACGTCTTTGAAATCATGCTTATTCTATGTCTTGGAGACTATGCTCGGCAAACTCGGATTTGAGCTTGGGCTGCATCCTTACCTTTTTGCTTGACGGCAGTGGATTGTTTGCATGCGGTTTGTGGAAGACGTTTACGTTTTCCAGATTCTTGGCATCAAAGGAAGATAAAAGAGAGGGCAGCGGTGTATTACTTCATTGGGCACTTGTGACCCAACGACGGTGGCGTTTAAGCGAAAGCGCTAGAAGGCAGAGGTGCCGAGTTCGATTCTCTTCATTGGATTTTCTTTTGGTCACGGTGTGCAAAGGATGGTGGCTGTGAATGCGTGGGAGGTATAAGGTTAAGGTATCATATTTGTTTTTGACATTGTTTTATTGATGTTTAATGTTTATGTGGAGTAATAAGGTGTAAAGAGGTTTTACTTTGTATGTTATTGTACTTTGGTGGTTTTTACTAAGTTGGAGAAATAAGGTGTTATATTTGGATCTTTATTATTGTGTATTATTGTATAGTTGCTAACTCTAATTGGTGGCAAATTGAGAGTTAGTGTTGTGACAGATTTTGAGTTCTCCTTCTTCATCAAAGTAAAGGTATGGGCAACTTCTTCCATGTATGTTGTTTATGGTATATTTTCTGAAATTGAGTTTGGAGTGAAAAGGTTGTCTACTAGGTATTTTTGGTGTAAATCTTATTTTCTGGATATTGAAGATTGTTTATGCATTAAAGTCATTGATGAATTTTTGGGTGAATGCATAATTTTGGTTGAGTAAGAGGAAGCATTTTTGCACTAGGGTTTATGTTAGTAAGTCTTGCTACTTGCATTGAGATGATGAAACCCTAGTTGTTGGTAAAAAGAATATAAGTATCATTGTTATATGAGATATTGCATGGTTGGCAATTGTTGGGTTGTGTTTCATATTCTTGAGAAAAGCATACTACATCTATCTTATTCTTTTGAGATTGAGATTGAGTTGAGATTGAGATTGGGAGTTAAGTATAGAACATATTGGGTCTCTAACAATTCTCTTTATGTTTCTATGAGATTTGAGATTGAGATTGGGAGTTAAGTATAGAACATATTGAGTCTCTAACAATTCTCTTTATGCTTCTATGAGGTTTATGAATCACATTGGGTCTCTAACAATTCTCTTTGTGGGTTCATGCTAAGCAAGTTTTTCTTGGTGAGCTTGTTGAGGTTTTGGACAGGTTCCAGTGGGGACTTGAGAGGTTTTGGATAGTTCCTTGGGGACTTGGGGTGAAGTATGGGGACTTGTGAGCAGATTTGGACAGGTCCTAGCAGAGGACTTGTGAGCTGAGTTTTTGAGAGTTCTATCAGAGAACTTGAGGACAGAGGTGCATTGGTTCTTTGAGAAGAACCTGAGGACAGATTTGGCAAGTCTTTGAGAAGGCTTGTGTGTAGAGGATTGATTTGTTCAAAGAGTTGGACAGATCTGACAGACAGAGGAAGACTTGTACTAGACCGACTGACTGTGTTTGGTACAGGTAGATGAGTCATTGTGGACGTGATCATAGAAGGTAGAGGTCTCTTAGGCTAAGCATTGAGGACAGGAGGTCTTCGATGGAAAGGAGTTCCACGTGTTGGCAAGAGGTAGAGGCGATTGATCTTTTGAGGGATCATTTCCAGAGCAGAGGGGAAGGTATCTCCTTTGAGCAGAGGCTCATAAATTTAGATTGGGGGAAGGTGTCTCCTTTGGGCCGAGGCTCATAAACATTGTAATTGGGAAGGTTTCCCAAAGAACTTTGAGATAACTTTTAGAGAAAAGTTTTGTGGACGTAGCCTAGGCATTTTAGGTGAACCACGTTAAAATTGGTGTCACTTTGTGGATGATATTGTGCATTGTTTTGATATTGCTTTGGGTATATTGCTTTACTATTTTGAAGTATAAAGGAAAAAGTAAAAAGAGGTCTTATCCTGTTCACCCCCCTCTCAGTATAAGCTTGTGTTCTTCAATTGGTATCAGAGCAAGTGCCTTCGAAAAGTTTAACAACTTGAAGGAAAAGCTAGTAAAGAACACAATGGATCATTCAAGTGGCAATGCAAGACCTATTCTTGATGGGTCAGATTTTGGTCTTTGGAGTGCAAGGATGAAGGTTCATCTAATGGCACTTGGGAATGAGGTTTGGGAAGTGATTGAAGATGAGTACACTATTCCTGAACATGGTCCTAATACTAAAGAAGAAAGGCTCCTACATCACAGCAATTCAAAAGCAATGAATGCAATCCTGAAAGGCTTACGAAAGCAGATCTCACCAAAGTGATTCACACGCAAGACAGCTAGTGAAATGTGGAATCAGTTGAAGGTGGTTCATACGAGGTGATACAAATGTCGAGAAAGGCCAAGTTGAGACACTTCAAAGGTATGTTTGAACAACTCAAGATGAATGATGATGAAAATATTAGTGACTACATGCTTCGTATGGATGAGGTTGTTAACTCCATGAAAGACTTAGGTCTTGAGCTTGCTGAAAATGATGTTTGTGATAAGATTTTAAGATCTCTTCCTAATAGATTTAGTGAAAATATTTCTGCTATTGAGGAAGCTAAAGATTTGGATAAGTTGAAAAAGGATGAGCTCCATAGTATACTTGCGGCATTTGAGTTAAGAACTCAAGTGAAAGTTGATGTCAAGAAGGAGGCAGCTTTCAAGGCTACCAAGAAATCCAAAGGTAAACAGCTTCAAGAGAGTGATGAGTCTTCTAGTGATGAAGAGGCATATTACAGAAAGAAAGGCAAGTTCTCTAGAAAGCACAAAAATATGAAAAATGTAAGATGTTTCAATTGTGGAAAGTTTGGTCATTATGCTACTAACTATCTTGTTGCCAAGGATGAAAGTGATGAAGATAAACAAGACTGTAAGAGCAAGGATTCTGAAAAGCACAAGCATCATAGGAAAAACAAAGATGAGCACAACAATCAAGGAAAGAGGTATTCTCACAAACACAAGAAGAGTTTCTACCTAGACAAAGCAAGTAAGTGTTCTAGTAGTGATAGTGAAAGTTCTTCAAGTGATAATGAAAATGAGATGTTGTTCATATCAGAAAAAGAGGAAGAACCAAAACATAGATTCATTATCATGAAATGTCTTAGATGTGGAAATTTTGGTCACCTTGAGGATGATTGCACAAATAATGATTTGGTTTCTAGTATGTATGAGGATGCTTCAGAAAACTATAAGGAAGATGCATGTATGGTTTTTGAAAAGGGTAGCACCTCTAGTGATAAGAAATCTGAAAAATGCTTTGATGATTCTAAAAGCAAACATATAGAGGAAGGTGAAGTAGATCTTAAAGGTGAACTTATTAGTGCTCTTAGTGCTTTGAAAAAGGAAAGAAAGAAGAATGCTAGACTCAAGGATAAGTTGGATGAATGTTGTATGGAGAGAGATGATCTTATAGAAAGTCTTGACTTCTCTATAGCTAAGACACAAGAACTCAAGGATGAGTTAGAGTCTAAGGTTCTTGAGTATAGTGAGTTAGAACAGAAAATGGCTTCTTTGAAAGAGGAAACTAAAGGGTACAAGGATAAGCTTCACAGGTTTCAAGATAGCTCCAAAAAGGTTAAGTCTCTCATCAAAGGTCAAAGAAAGACAACAGATAAAATAGGCCTTGGTTTTGTTAAGCCTCACAAGGAACAAGTTGGAGAGTCTAGTAAGAGACTCCAAAAGGAAGAGAGTTTCGATGAGAAAAGTATTTCAGATCATGAGTCCTTGAATGATAGATGCACGAAATAGAAAACAGAATTCAGAATGAGAAGAAGAAGTTTTTAGAGCCTAAGAGGTCAAATAAAGGGAAGTTTCAAGGCGAGATGTTTTGCTTGTCACAGGTTTGGTCACATAGCTTCACATTGCATGGCTCAAGTGAAGAAGGTAAATGACAGTTTCAGAGGTGGTAATTTCTTTCAAGGGTATTGCTACTCTTGTCAATAGTTTGGGCACAAGGCAGTTTATTGCAAGGCAAATATCAAGAACAGGTTTGATCAGAACAGGTTTGGTCAGAACAGGTTTGGTCAGAACAGGTTTGGTTAGAACAGGTTTGGTCAAAACAGGTTTGGTCAGAACAAGTTTGGTCAAAACTGGTGGATTCAAAGAACAGGTATGCCTAAAAGAAATAACATTGTTACTTGTTATAAGTGCAACAATGAAGGTCACACGATCAGACAGTGTAGAGCTGAAATTCTAGAATACGAGAACAGGAACAGTGGCATGATCAGGTCCAAGGATCAAGGCATGGATAAAAACTAGGGATGAGAACAAGAACAAGAAAAGTGACAGGAACAGGAATATGGACAAAGAATTCAAGAGAAGGCCCGACAAGGAAGTTATAGACGTTGATGATGATCAGTGCCTAATGGGAGTTTTACTCCCACCCCAGAATTAATCACCTCATCAAGAGGTGGGGGAGGGACTAAGCTAAGAGGCTAATTCTTAGTCCCGAGCCCCAAAGGTGGCCCTTTGCCATTGATGACAAAGGGGGAGAGATATGAGTAAGGGGGAGAGCTTCAAAGTGAAGAGGAAAGCTTCAAGTCAAGGGGAGCAAAACTTCAAAGGAAGATTCTCAGTTGTTAGCACAGTTGGTTTCAATTGGTTTCAGTTTTGGCTCTTGAGAAGTGTTTTCAGTAAAGGTTTGCCATCAATGACAAAGGGGGAGATTGTTGGCAATTTTGGGTACTTTGGGTACATTGCCTTTGCTCAAATGTATAAGTTGTCATTGATGTCAAAAGGCATTTTTGTGTTGATATCAAAAGAGTGTGATGTCAAGAATATCTTGAGAAGCTTCATTATGTTAAAGGGTTTTTATTAAAACCATGGTGACAAGGCTAAAGGTTTTTCTTAAAACCATTTGGACTCATTAAGGGTTTTTATTAAAACCAAGCTTAACTTAATGCAAAGGTCCATGTTTATTATTAATAATTAAATTAACTCAAACCTTTGTCAAAGGTCCAAGTTTAATTTATTATTAATAAAATAATAATAATTATTATTTTAATTATTATTAAAGGGTCTTTCAACCCTTAAGCGATGGAAGAAACAAGAATTCTTTCATCGATATGTTGCCATCGTTGGAGGAGCGCTGACGTCAAACAGTTAAGGAAAAATGGCTATATAAGTTGGCATGATTTTCAAAAGTGAGCACCTCCGATTAATGTTGATATCTACGATTTGTGGCTACTCTATTTTAGTTCGATTTGCGCTTGGCATCTACGATTTGCATTTGCATTATTTCATTCGATTTGCGCTTGGCATCTACGATTTGCATTTGTTCTATTTCCTTTGAACAACGCTTGGTGTCTTCGAGTTGAGCTTGCTCTATGTTTTCGAATCTTCGATTGACGTCTTTGAAATCATGCTTATTTTGTGTCTTGGAGACTATGCTTGGCAAACTCGGATTTGAGCTTGGGCTGCATCCTTACCTTTTTGCTTGATGACAGTGGATTGTTTGCATGCGGTTTGTGGAAGACGTTTACGTTTTCTAGATTCTTGGCATCAAAGGAAGATAAAAGAGAGGGCAGCGGTGTATTACTTCATTGGGCACTTGTGACCCAACGACGGTGGCATTTAAGCGAAAGCGCTAGAAGGTAGAGGTGCCGAGTTCGATTCTCTTCATTGGAATTTTTCTTTTGGTCGCGGTGTGCAAAGGATGGTGGTTGTGAATGCGCGGGAGGTATAAGGTTAAGGTATCATATTTGTTTTTGACATTGTTTTATTGATGTTTAATGTTTATGTGGAGTAATAAGGTGTAAAGAGGTTTTACTTTGTATGTTATTGTACTTTGGTGGTTTTTACTAAGTTGGAGAAATAAGGTGTTATATTTGGATCTTTATTATTGTGTATTATTGTATAGTTGCTAACTCTAATTGGTGGCAAATTGAGAGTTAGTGTTGTGACAGATTTTGAGTTCTCCTTCTTCATCAAAGTAAAGGTATGGGCAACTTCTTCCATGTATGTTGTTTATGGTATATTTTCTGAAATTGAGTTTGGAGTGAAAAGGTTGTCTACTAGGTATTTTTGGTGTAAATCTTATTTTCTGGATATTGAAGATTGTTTATGCATTAAAGTCATTGATGAATTTTTGGGTGAATGCATAATTCTGGTTGAGGAAGAGGAAGCATTTTTGCAATAGGGTTTATGTTAGTAAGTCTTGCTACTTGCATTGAGATGATGAAACCCTAGTTGTTGGTAAAAAGAATATAAGTATCATTGTTATATGAGATATTGCATGGTTGGCAATTGTTGGGTTGTGTTTCATATTCTTGAGAAAAGCATACTACATCTATCTTATTCTTTTGAGATTGAGATTGAGTTGAGATTGAGATTGGGAGTTAAGTATAGAACATATTGGGTCTCTAACAATTCTCTTTATGTTTCTATGAGATTTGAGATTGAGATTGGGAGTTAAGTATAGAACATATTGAGTCTCTAACAATTCTCTTTATGCTTCTATGAGGTTTATGAATCACATTGGGTCTCTAACAATTCTCTTTGTGGGTTCATGCTAAGCAAGTTTTTCTTGGTGAGCTTGTGAGGTTTTTGACAGGGAGTTTGGACAGTTCAGTGGGGACTTGTGAGGGTAGTTTTGGACAGTTTCCATGGGGACTTGTGAGCAGATTTGGACAGGTCCTAGCAGAGGACTTGTGAGCTGAGTTTTTGAGAGTTCTATCAGAGAACTTGAGGACAGAGGTACATTGGTTCTTTGAGAAGAACCTGAGGACAGATTTGGCAAGTCTTTGAGAAGGCTTGTGTGTAGAGGATTGATTTGTTCAAAGAGTTGGACAGATCTGATAGACAGAGGAAGACTTGTACTAGACCGACTGACTATGTTTGGTACAGGTAGCTGAGCTGCTATGGACGTGATCATAGAAGGTAGAGGTCTCTTAGGCTAAGCATTGAGGACAGGAGGTCTTCGGTGGAAAGGAGTTCCACGTGCTGGCAAGAGGTAGAGGCAGTTGATCTTCTGAGGGATCATTTCCAGAGCAGAGGGGAAGGTATCTCCTTTGAGCAGAGGCTCATAAATTCAGATTGGGGGAAGGTGTCTCCTTTGGGCCGAGGCTCATAAACATTGTAATTGGGAAGGTTTCCCAAAGAACTTTGAGATAACTTTTAGAGAAAAGTTTTGTGGACGTAGCCTAGGCATTCTGGGTGAACCACGTTAAAATTGGTGTCACTTTGTGGATGATATTGTGCATTGTTTTGATATTGCTTTGGGTATATTGCTTTACTATTTTGAAGTATAAAGGAAAAAGTAAAAAGAGGTCTTATACTTGTTCACCCCCCTCTCAGTATAAGCTTGTTTTCTTCAATTGGTATCGGAGCGAGGTGCCTTTGAAAAGTTTAACAACTTGAAGGAAAAGCTAGTAAAGAACACAATGGATCATTCAAGTGGCAATGCAACACCTATTCTTGATGGGTCAGATTTTTGGTCTTTGGAGTGCAAGGATGAAGGTTCATCTAATGGCACTTGGGAATGAGGTTTGGGAAGTGATTGAAGATGAGTACACTATTCCTGAACATGGTCCTAATACTAAAGAAGAAAGGCTCCTACATCACAGCAATTCAAAAGCAATGAATGCAATCCTGAAAGGCTTACGAAAGCGAGATCTCACCAAAGTGATTCACTGCAAGACAACTAGTGAAATGTGGAATCAATTGAAGGTGGTTCATACAGGTGATACAAATGTCAGAAAGGCCAAGTTGAGACACTTCAAAGGTATGTTTGAACAACTCAAGATGAATGATGATGAAAATATTAGTGACTACATGCTTCGTATGGATGAGGTTGTTAACTCCATGAAAGACTTAGGTCTTGAGCTTGCTGAAAATGATGTTTGTGATAAGATTTTAAGATCTCTTCCTAATAGATTTAGTGAAAATATTTCTGCTATTGAGGAAGCTAAAGATTTGGATAAGTTGAAAAAGGATGAGCTCCATAGTATACTTGCAGCATTTGAGTTAAGAACTCAAGTGAAGGTTGATGTCAAGAAGGAGGCAACTTTCAAGGCTACCAAGAAATCCAAAGGTAAACAACTTCAAGAGAGTGATGAGTCTTCTAGTGATGAAGAGGCATATTACAGCAAGAAAGGCAAGTTCTCTAGAAAGCACAAAAATATGAAAAATGTAAGATGTTTCAATTGTGGAAAGTTTGGTCATTATGCTACTGACTATACTATTGCCAAGGATGAAAGTGATGAAGATAAACAGGATTGTAAGAGCAAGGATTCTGAAAAGCACAAGCATCATAGGAAAAACAAAGATGAGCACAACAATCAAGGAAAGAGGTATTCTCACAAACACAAGAAGAGTTTCTACCTAGACAAAGCAAGTAAGTGTTCTAGTAGTGATAGTGAAAGTTCTTCAAGTGATAATGAAAATGAGATGTTGTTCATATCAGAAAAAGAGGAAGAACCAAAACATAGATTCATTATCATGAAATGTCTTAGATGTGGAAATTTTGGTCACCTTGAGGATGATTGCACAAATAATGATTTGGTTTCTAGTATGTATGAGGATGCTTCAGAAAACTATAAGGAAGATGCATGTATGGTTTTTGAAAAGGGTAGCACCTCTAGTGATAAGAAATCTGAAAAAGGCTTTGATGATTCTAAAAGCAAACATATAGAGGAAGGTGAAGTAGATCTTAAAGGTGAACTTATTAGTGCTCTTAGTGCTTTGAAAAAGGAAAGAAAGAAGAATGCTAGACTCAAGGATAAGTTGGATGAATGTTGTATGGAGAGAGATGATCTTATAGAAAGTCTTGACTTCTCTATAGCTAAGACACAAGAACTCAAGGATGAGTTAGAGTCTAAGGTTCTTGAGTATAGTGAGTTAGAACAGAAAATGGCTTCTTTGAAAGAGGAAACTAAAGGGTACAAGGATAAGCTTCACGGGTTTCAAGATAGCTCCAAAAAGGTTAAGTCTCTCATCAAAGGTCAAAGAAAGACAACAGATAAAACAGGCCTTGGTTTTGTTAAGCCTCACAAGGAACAAGTTGGAGAGTCTAGTAAGAGACTCCAAAAGGAAGAGAGTTCTGATGAGGAAAGTATTTCAGATCATGAGTCCTTGAATGATAGATGCACGAAAATAGAAAATAGAATTCAAAATGAGAAGAAGAAGTTTTCAGAGCCTAAGAGGTCAAATAAAGGAAAGTTTCAAGGCGGATGTTTTGCTTGTCACAGGTTTGGTCACATAGCTTCACATTGCATGGCTCAAGTGAAGAAGGTAAATGACGAGTTTCAGAGGTGGTAATTTCTTTCAAGGGTATTGCTACTCTTGTCAACAGTTTGGGCACAAGGCAGTTTATTGCAAGGCAAATATCAGGAACAGGTTTGATCAAAACAGGTTTGGTCAGAACAGGTTTGGTCAGAACAGGTTTGGTCAAAACAGGTTTGGTCAGAACAGGTTTGGTCAAAACTGGTGGATTCAAAGAACAGGTATGCCTAAAAGAAATAACATTGTTACTTGTTATAAGTGCAACAATGAAGGTCACACAGTCAGACAGTGTAGAGCTAAAATTCTAGAATACAAGAACAAGAACAGTGGCATGATCAGGTCCAAGGATCAAGGCATGGATAAAAATAGGGATGAGAACAAGAACAAGAACAGTGACAGGAACAGGAATATGGACAAAGAGTTCAAGAGAAGGCCCGACAAGGAAGTTATAGACGCTGATGATGATCAGTGCCTAATGGGAGTTTTACTCCCACCCCAAAATTAATCACCTCATCAGGAGGTGGGGGAGGGACTAAGCTAAGAGGCTAATTCTTAGTCCCGAGCCCCAAAGGTGGCCCTTTGCCATTGATGACAAAGGGGGAGAGATATGAGTAAGGGGGAGAGCTTCAAAGTGAAGAGGAAAGCTTCAAGTCGGGGGAGCAAAACTTCAAAGGAAGATTCTCGGTTGTTAGCATAGTTGGTTTCATTTGGTTTTAGTTTTGGCTCTTGAGAAGTGTTTTCAGTAAAGGTTTGCCATCAATGACAAAGGGGGAGATTGTTGGCAATTTTGGGTACTTTGGGTACATTGCCTTTGCTCAAATGTATAAGTTGTCATTGATGTCAAAAGGCATTTTTGTGTTGATATCAAAAGAGTGTGATGTCAAGAATATCTTGAGAAGCTTCATTATGTTAAAGGGTTTTTATTAAAACCAAGCTTAACTTAATGCAAAGGTCCATGTTTATTATTAATAATTAAATTAACTCAAACCTTTGTCAAAGGTCCAAGTTTAATTTATTATTAATAAAATAATAATTATTATTATTTTAATTATTATTAAAGGGTCTTTCAACCCTTAAGCGATGGAAGAAAAGAATTCTTTCGTCGATATGTTGCCATCGTTGGAGGAGCGCCGACGTCAAACAGTTAAGGAAAAATGGCTATATAAGTGGGGATGATTTTCTAAAGTGAGCACCTCCGATTAACATTGATATCTGCAATATTTGTGGTTCTTTGTATTTTTCGATTTGCGCTTGGCATCTATGATTTGCATTTGCACTATTTCGTTCGATTTGCGCTTGGCATCTGCAATTTGCATTTGCTCTATATCCTTCGAACAACGCTTGGTGTCTTCGAGTTGAGCTTGCTCTGTGTCTTCGAATCTTCGATTGACGTCTTTGAAATCGTGCTTATTCTATGTCTTGGAGACTATGCTTGGCAAACTCGGATTTGAGCTTGGGCTGCATCCTTACCTTTTTGCTTGATGGCAGTGGATTGTTTGCATGTGGTTTGTGGAAGACGTTTACGTTTTCCATATTCTTGGCGTCAAAGGAAGATAAAAGAGAGGGCAGCGGTGTATTACTTCATTGGGCACTTGTGACCCAACGGTGGTGGCATTTAAGCGAAAGCGCTAGAAGGCAGAGGTGCCGAGTTCGATTCTCTTCATTGGGAATTTTTCTTTTGGTCACGGTGTGCAAAGGATAGTGGTTGTGAATGCGCGGGAGGTATAAGGTTAAGGTATCATATTTGTTTTTGACATTGGTTTATTGATGTTTAATGTTTATGTGGAGTAATAAGGTGTAAAGAGGTTTTACTTTGTATGTATATTGTACTTTGGTGGTTTTTACTAAGTTGGAGAAATAAGGTGTTATATTTGGATCTTTATTATTGTGTATTATTGTATAGTTGCTAACTCTAATTGGTGGCAAATTGAGAGTTAGTGTTGTGACAGATTTTGAGTTCTCCTTCTTCATCAAAGTAAAGGTATGGGCAACTTCTTCCATGTATGTTGTTTATGGTATATTTTCTGAAATTGAGTTTGGAGTGAAAAGGTTGTCTACTAGGTATTCTTTGGTGTAAATCTTATTTTCTGGATATTGAAGATTGTTTATGCATTAAAGTCATTGATGAATTTTTGGGTGAATGCATAATTTTGGTTGAGGAAGAGGAAGCATTTTTGCAATAGGGTTTATGTTAGTAAGTCTTGCTACTTGCATTGAGATGATGAAACCCTAGTTGTTGGTGAAAAGAATATAAGTATCATTGTTATATGAGATATTGCATGGTTGGCAATTGTTGGGTTGTGTTTCATATTCTTGAGAAAAGCATACTACATCTATCTTATTCTTTTGAGATTGAGATTGAGTTGAGATTGAGATTGGGAGTTAAGTATAGAACATATTGGGTCTCTAACAATTCTCTTTATGTTTCTATGAGATTTGAGATTGAGATTGGGAGTTAAGTATAGAACATATTGAGTCTCTAACAATTCTCTTTATGCTTCTATGAGGTTTATGAATCACATTGGGTCTCTAACAATTCTCTTTGTGAGTTCATGCTAAGCAAGTTTTTCTTGGTGAGCTTTCTGAGGTTTTGGACAGGTTCCGTGGGGACTTGTGAGAGGTTTTGGAAGTTCTGGGGACTTGTGAGATTTGGACAGGTTTCGATGGGGACTTGTGAGCAGATTTGGACAGGTCCTAGCAGAGGACTTGTGAGCTGAGTTTTTGAGAGTTCTATCAGAGAACTTGAGGATAGAGGTGCATTGGTTCTTTGAGAAGAACCTGAGGACAGATTTGGCAAGTCTTTGAGAAGGCTTGTGTGTAGAGGATTGATTTGTTCATAGAGTTGGACAGATCTGACAGATAGAGGAAGACTTGTACTAGACCGACTGACTGTGTTTGGTACAGGTAGCTGAGCTATTGTGGACGTGATCATAGAAGGTAGAGGTCTCTTAGGCTAAGCATTGAGGACAGGAGGTCTTCGATGGAAAGGAGTTCCACGTGTTGGCAAGAGGTAGAGGCAGTTGATCTTCTAAGGGATCATTTCCAGAGCAGAGGGAAGGTATCTCCTTTGAGCAGAGGCTCATAAATTCAGATTGGGGGAAGGTGTCTCCTTTGGGCCGAGGCTCATAAACATTGTAATTGGGAAGGTTTCCCAAAGAACTTTGAGATAACTTTTAGAGAAAAGTTTTGTGGACGTAGCCCAGGCATTCCGGGTGAACCACGTTAAAATTGGTGTCACTTTGTGGATGATATTGTGCATTGTTTTGATATTGCTTTGGGTATATTGCTTTACTATTTTGAAGTATAAAGGAAAAAGTAAAAAGAGGTCTTATACTGTTCACCCCCCCTCTCAGTATAAGCTTGTGTTCTTCATCCCTATGTCTATGCAGACTCAATGATAGGCGTAAAGGTAATTATTTGCACAAGGTATTCCCCTATTCCTATACTTGCCAAGTGTATTGTTGCATACGATGTGGATGACCCCATGGATGATACTGGTGAAGAAGCGTGGTAATCACTATCTTTATATTGATCTTGAGGATCTTCCTATTCCATAGGACTTGGAATTTTAGCAATGGCTATAGTTGGCACTTCTTTGGGCCTCTCTTCCTTAACTAAGGGAGCCTTTAGCTTTTGATTATCTTTTGGTTTTGATGTTTATGGTACTTTAAAAGCATTGACTGTCTTGAGTGCATCAGGAGGTGTTGAAGTGCATGGGTCTTTTATTACCCCTTTGTCTTTGTTATCAACTTTTGTGGTTGCGGATGAAGGTGCCACATATAGGTGAGTAGAAGGGATCATGAATTTTTCTAGAATATCCACTTGATTAACATATTTAAAAGGCTCTTCATCGGCCAGAACCACATAGAATTTGCTTTCGTGCACATACTTGACACACTGGTGCAAGATCGAAGGCACGCACTTCATGGCCCTTATCCAAGGGTGCCCTAAGAGGATGTTTTACTACATAGTGCCTTCCAATACATGACACATCACGAGGATGGCATTATGGCCCACTTTGATGGGTAGGATTATCGTTCCCATAGTATTGCATAAAGAATCATTAAAAGCTCTCAATGTGTAAGTTTTTGGAATGATATTGTTCTTGGGTATCTTGAGGTGCTCTATTGCAGTTGTTGTGATGATGTTTATCGATGAACCTGTATCAACCAAAACCCTCTTGAAAGGTAAGTCATTTATGGCCCCTACAATATTTAGTGAAGGGTATGGTAAGGTAGCAAAAACTGTCTTAATCTCATTATCATAGAATTGGATTACAGGTTCTTGGCATTCTTGCACTTGTCCCACAAAATGAGTGATTACATTCACATCTTGTGGTTGAAGCTCAATTGTTCTTAAAATATCCATTATAGTATCCCTATGCTTTGGGGACTGTTGTATGAGCTCATATATGGATAACTTAGTTGGAGTCATCTGTAGGTTTTGCTCCAATATACTTCAAACAGTTACCACAATTCACGTTGGTGGACCTGGAAGGTTGTCTTGACTTTGCCTAGGAGCGTTTGGGATGTTCATGGGAGTTGTAGGTGGTTGCAGTTGACCAATTTGCCTAGTCCTTGTTGGTATGTTAACAATATTAACCATACCAACACATCCATGGGTAGGTATGTTAGCTCTAACCTGATTTACTTGGGCTCCTTGCTCTTGAGGGGCTTCATGATTGGGCAATGGGTTTCTGTATATGCCCATGTCTCTGTTATCAAGAGCTAGTGGGTTGTTGACTTTGAGTTCTCTCACCTCAATCATGTTTTACACTTGATGCTTAAACTAGAAGCAACCCTCAATGTCATGCCCTGGTATCCTATGATAAGGGTAAAATTGATCTTCCCTATATCCTTTTGGCTTAGGATGGTTGGGATATATAAGAGATATATCAAGAAATATGATCCTCTTGGTCTCACTCAATTGATTAAAGCTATACCAACCTCTGATCCAACCTAGAGATTCAATTTTTTGACCTCTACTGCACTCCAGTCCTAGATTTTGTTGACTAAAGTGACTAGTTCTTTGCTATTGTAGCTTAGAGCGGCTAGTTTCTGGATGCTGTAGATCAAAGCAGCTAATTTATGGCTATTGTAGCTCAAAACGTCTAGACCTGCACACAAAATTAAGTTAGTTTTTTGGTAGAAAATGATAAATTTAGTGGTCGTCCCACCATGATCACCACCGCGATCCCGGGGCGCACGCGTCGCTCTTAACTCTACTTGCGATGTTATTACTATACCAAAAATGAAGCTAAAATATTACGAGAAAACATATAACATGGAAATGACAAAGAATGGATCTTTCATTAATATTGAACCCCGGTTACATGTCGGTCCCTCTTAGCGATACCCATATTGATACAATGATTTATAAGTGGATGAAGAGATGTCCCATTTTGCAAAATGGTGGTGCGCTCTGA
Organism: Wollemia nobilis; assembly: GCA_028583015.1. NCBI lineage: Eukaryota > Viridiplantae > Streptophyta > Pinopsida > Araucariales > Araucariaceae > Wollemia > Wollemia nobilis. Next base: position 15,292 of record JAQPPZ010009202.1, read on the forward strand.
AATGCTTCCCGATTTCGCACATAGAAATGTCTGAGGGCTTATAGATACCTCCTTCTCTAGGTATGTCTCTCAAATAGATCCTCTTTCTCTCGTATGTCATGGATTATGTCTCGCGAACTTGTGGCCCTATATGCAATTCAAACAATAATACACGTTTAGCTGTCTAATATTTCCTCCTTGGATAAGGTTGTTAGTAATCAAAGAATGTAACAAAAATATGATAAAACGATACCATAGAATCAAGTAAATCTAAGCTAATGATATAAGAAAACAAGATGAAATATGCTATCTATTTAAGCTAAGCCTATGGGACACTATCCAGGACAATGATCGCTAAAGTAAACCTTACCCTCTTTGCCCCAAAGCTATGGGTTAAAGACTATGATTTGATGTTGAATAAAGTTATGCTCTTTGATTTGACCAAGCTCCACCGCACACGCGATCTCAAAGAGAACTCTCAAGTCTCAAAAGCTCTCAAAAAGATGCCTCTCTCCCTGATGTGATAAAATATTAAAGATTCTAGATCCTCCTAGTGCTCTTAGGCTTGCACCCTTTATATTGTAAAACCCTAGGTCTATGTTCAAGCCCTAGAAATGAATTTCTCATACATAGTGCAAGTTAGCATGAGAAGATTTTATCCATTGTCTATATTTGAAGGCTAGTTAACTGAAATATAACTTTTGACTTGAGAATTCTATGCAAATTGGTCGTTAGCATGAGAAGTATTTATCCTTTATTTATGCTTGAAGGTCAGTTAATTTTAGTCTAAATGCAAACTCAAGTCTCCTATGTGAAATGGTTGTGAAAAGGAATGCAAAGTCACTCCTGCTCACCTTTATTGCATGCTGACTGCCACTTCCACTCGAGATTGGACCTGTTTGTTGGTAAATAGATTCTTATGGCTTAGCCATTATTGTATTTAGTAGCTATGATCTGGTTGCTATCATCTGTAGTGGCTAAGGTCTGGTCGCTCTAGGCTTGAGCGACTAGAATATGGTTGCTCTTGTCTTGAGCAGCCAAGCTTGGATGGCTTGAAAAGGTCCTAAATGAGTGGTGTGAACCATTGTTGATGCTTGGAAAGTCCAATATTATGTCGTATGATCTTATGAGTGTGTCTATGTAAGTATCTCCCCTAAGCATGACACGATTTAGGTGTCTACAGTATCTTCTCTAGGCTAGAGGTAGAATATATTCTAGCTAGAAAATATCCATACAATGTGTTCTTATCAAAACAAAACTAAATAACATGCTCTACATAAACTTAAGTCAAATAAGATGAAATAAAAAGAAAAAATGTGCTATTACAAGCTCTCAAGCTGAGTCAATGAAGAAAATAATATTTGAAAAAGAGAAACAAACCTAAGACATTTGAGATAATAGAAGAAATAAGCCTGATCTATCTGAGACAATAGATCATAGAAGAAAAAATATTACATCATCTTAGATAGTAGGCCATAGAAGAAAGAAGACTGAGCCATTTAATATAGCAGACCATAGAAAAAAGAATCTTGAGCCACCTAAGACAACAAGCCATAGAAGAAAGAAACTTGAGTGACCTGAGACATTATACCATAATAGAAATATGGTTGAGCCACCTGAGACATCAAGTCATAAGAGAAAGAAGCCATTTAAGAAATCATAGCAGAATATGAGCCATATAAATTTGAAATATTTGAGATCGAGGACATACAACACAAAGCATGTAATGAGTGAGAATGAAGTTAGGTCAAAGAAGTAGAAAATATTAAATGTTGCACCTAACACTACATGTGTTACAAGAAGGAGCAAATTCACTATAATCTTAATGACACATTTTGAGGTAAGAAGTTATGGTGCAAATATTTATGTGCATATTATATTTGGAGGGAGTTGAGTAAGTTTGAATATTTTTATAATTTTGAACTTAACCTTATTTTTTGGAGAATTAGATTATTTTTAAGGTAGGAGTAATAAGGTTTAATATATTTGATATTTGATATGATATTTAGAAAATAAATTTATAAGAAGTAAATATTTTTTTAGTTTTTGTAGTTAATTGAAACTATTGAAAGTTTTAAAATTATTTTTAGAATTTTTTTGAAAAACTTTAAAAACTTCAATTTTTGAAGAATTAAAATTTTGCAAATTAAATTAGGGTGTTAAAATATTTTTAACATCAAAGTATTAGAAGAAAGAACACTGAGCCATAGAAGAAATAAGACTGAGTCATGTGAGATAGAAGGCCATAGAAAACAGAAGCTTGAGCCACCTGAGACAAGTCATAGGAGAAAGAAGCCTGGGTGACCTGAGACATTAGACCATAAGAGAAAGAAGGTTGAGCCACCCGAGACATCAAGTCATAGGAGAAATAATCCATTTAAGAAATCATAGTAGTGTATGAGCCATCTATATTTGAAATGTTTGAGATCGAAGACATACAACACAAAGCATGTAATGAGTGAGAATGAAGTTAGGGCAAAGGAATGTAGAATATTAAATGTTGCACCTAACACTACATGTTTTACAAGAAGGAGTAAATTCACTATAATCTTAATGACACATTTTAAGGTAAGAATTTAGGGTGCAAATATTTATTTGCATATTATATTTGGAGGGAGTTGAATAATTTTGAATTTTTTTATAATATTGAATAATTTTGAATATTTATGTCCCTTCTAATTGTGATTACAGATTGAGTAGGCATATAAGTATTTTGATGTAGAAATTGCTAATGGTTCTCACATACCTAGTTGGAGGAGGGAAATTATGATGTTCTAATTGATTCCTAACTTCCTTACCAATATTAGGTAAAGGATGTTGAAATATGTCTAATGTTTGATAGAGTTTATTGAGCAACCATTATTAATTAACTTTATCTACTTTTGACAAATTTAATTTAGATTTTGTCCACTTTGAAGGTAGTGCATACTTGGACTCTAATTTTTAAAGGTCTTATTGAGTAGAATTTAAGGGGACAAGGATTTAGTCACCCTAATTTAGAGGCTAGGGTCTTTCCACTTGGTTGAAGGAAAAATGATGAAGACTATGACTCAACTATATTGAAGATAAAGGTCAAATTAGGAGAAAATTTGGACATTTGATAAAGGAATCCAATATTGGAGAAAAGTTGGATATTTTCTAAAGGAAGCCAAATCAAAGAAAAGTTGGAGATATAAGTTTAAATTTTGAAGAATAAATATTGAGGTAAAACCAAATCAAAATATAGTTAGTCATTTAGGGATATTTAGAGCCACCCTAAAATTGATATCATATTCTCTAATAAGAAGTAGAATCATATTCAGTTCTGATGTGTGACCTAAGACATTGGAGATTTTAGATAGAAAGAGGAGCAACATTACTACAAAATCTTTAGAATCTTCCTACATAGGTAGAGAGAAATTTTAGATTATGGAATAGAGGATCATCATTGGCCATTCTATAGAGATCAATATTTGAAGGTTAAAGTCTATAAAGAGATTGTAATCAGAGTATAGCCATTTATAGCAACAAAAGAGCTATATAAAACAACACGATAATTGATAGTGCTAAAAAATATTTGATGCAAAGCACTCATAAATATTTTGTAAAGAATTTACAAAGAATTATTAAGGTGCTATAACATACATTTTATAGGCACTAGAAAGAAGCACATAAGGTGCTATGAGATAAAATTTTATAAGTGTTAAGAAAGAGGATATAATATGATAATAAACAAAGCATATATGGTGCTATGAAAAGTAGCACATTCGATGCATAAGAGAAGCAACATTACTAAGGCGCTAAGAGTAACAGGACAGAAGGGGCTATATGAAAATGAATAAAGAACTAAATAAAGAGGCTACAACACATTAGAAACAAATTCAAGCAAATATTAGCCACTAGTATAGCACAAAGTGCTAAAGGAATACAATGTAGAGCCCAGGAATGTATCCTCATTAGTCTAGAATCAAGGGATTTGTCCTCAGCAAACTAGAGTCAAGGGATGTATCCTCATCAAACCAAAGTCAAGAGATATGTCCTCATCAGACCAAAGCTAAGGGACATGTTCTCATCAGACCAAAAGCAAGGGACGTATCTTCTCCAAGCTAGAGCCATAATGTATTCTAGGCAGACTAGACCTATAGAACATGTTTTCATTATAATAGAGTTGAATAATGTACTTTACACAAACCTAAGTTGAAGAACATGAAAGAAAAGAAAAGATATTGTGCTCTTACAAGATCTCAAGCCAAGTCATAGTGAACCGAACAATGTTCGAGAAATAGATTCAAGCCTAAGCCATTTGAGATAATAGAAGAAACAAGCCCAAGCCATCTGAGACAATAATCCATAGAATAAAGAATCCAATGTCATCTCAGACAACAAACCATAAAGGAAAGAAGCTTTAACCGTCTAAGATGGTAATCCATAGAAGAAAGAAGCCTGAGCCACCTAAAACAATAAGCCATAGAAGAAAGAAGCCTGATTCACCTAATATACTAGACCATAAGAGTAATAAGGTTGAGCCACCTGAGATATCAGGTCATAGGATAAAGAAGTTTTCAAAGAAATTATAGTGGTGGATGAGCCATCTGAAGCCAAAATGTTCGAGGTTGAAGACGTGCAACATAAAGCACGTAACACGTAGTAGTAGTGAGTGAGAATGAAGTTAGAGCAAAGGAGCAAAGAACATTAAATGTTACACTTGACATTGCATACGTTACAAGAAGGAGCAATTTGATATAATATTGATGATGCATTATGAGGTAAAAAGTTAACATTATAAATCTTTAAGTGCATATTATATTTGGAGGGAGTTGAATAAGTTTAAATATTTTTCTAGAATTATAAGCTTTATGCATTGCACTTAATTTTTTGAAGAATTAAAATATTTTGAAAGTAGGAGTAATAAAGTTTAAGATATTTGGCATTTAATAGGAATTGCGACATTTAACACCTTCATGTAATGCTTATATAACGATAATGAATACGTGTTCATTGAGCACCTTCTTGATCACCTCATTGAGAACTGAATATGGTGGCTAGCATATCCAAAGTTTTGGTAAGAGATCTAGGTCCAACTTTGTGTGCTGGCTAAGTCTGCATAGATGTTTGAATGAGATACCAGCATCGAATCCTTCCAGCATAGTAAACATAGAGAATTTAAGGTAAAGGCTCAACAAAGATATACCTGAGAAGGAACTAAAGCATTTAACCATGGATCATCTTCATAAATTCTTGGGAGTGATGCGGTTAAAAATGGTTAGACATAAATTGTAGGAGATGTCAGAGCAGGTAATTATGGTGGAACGATTATAGCACATTTGCACAAGCATCGAGGAGAACTCTTCTTTGAAATATGGCGATGGAGTTATAAAAATTTTGGAAGCCTGTGGGGAGGTTTTTGTTATACGAAATATGGCTCTTACAAAACCTCAAATGGTAACGCATTTTATTTTTAGATATTATATATTTGAACTCACTTTGAAAAACCTGTCGAATCTAATTTTGCACTGGTGTATGCAGATGTTGTAGACATGGTATGATTCAAAGGTGTAAGAAGTAGAGATTCAGCTGTTGTAAAATGAGTTTAATGAAATTCACAAGATCATCAATAAGTGGGTAACACTTGAATTTAGAATGGGGCTCACTATGGTGGCAATACAGACGGTTCTCTTAATCCTACTGACCTTCGAGGATCTCTCATAGGATCTCATGGGTCTAGTAAGTTTCTATCTAATTTCCCTCTACTTTATGTTAGGATTCTTGTTCTTCATAAATACTGGTAAGAACCCCACTTTTGAAGGGTTATTTTGATCAAGATTAGCATACTGGCAAGAACGTTTGGTGGCTGATAGAAACTTTGATATCAAAAAGCTCACAAAGATTCAAGGTGTGTTGAACAAGAAAAGACAAAAAGGAGTGGATTTGATGTAAAGTTTTGAACACTGAGTTCTTTTGCAAGATTTTTCCAAGAGTGAAAATGTTTAGTGTATGTAGTTATTGAATTGTACAAAATATATATGTGGCTGAACTGATTTCTGTTAAATGATATTAAAATAGTGCTCTACGTGAGACAAGTTGGAATTATAGTGTGATAATTTTGTTTGTATTAACAACAATATAGTTATCTTGGATGAAATTTAATTTTTGAAATATATTTTTATGCTGCCTCAAATAATGTGATGAAATTTACTCTGTGAAATCATTGAATGCATTAGTAGAAAATAGTGCTAATAGTTTTTTCATGTCATTCACTAGCACACACCCACTGAGCCTATTTTGACCCATCTCCTATAGCTAATGGTACAAGTGGTGCAAGACCAAAATATTTGATATCTAGATTGGGATTGGGATGAGAATAATGATATTAGTCTTTCATTTTAAGAGTAAGTTTAATAAATTCTTTTTTCCGCTTCCCAGAAACTCCTTTAAAAAAAAGCAACTCTAGATAATCTTTCAATTTGAGTTTCGACCGTTGTTTGATTTCGCCCAAATTAGCTATTTAAATCATGCTCATGTATTTTTATTTTAGTTCAAGGCAAAAAATTTTATTATGGTTTGACTATGTTATGAGTGCGTGGAATGGGTTAAATGCTGGTAGGATATACTTAAGAATGAATATACTATATAAATCTAAGTTTGGTTGCTTTAAATAAAATATTTTCGTCCT
>JAQPPZ010009203.1:0-19273 GCA_028583015.1 Wollemia nobilis
TATGATGCAAACAAAAGTTGATACAAATGCTAAGTCCTACGAATGCGAGAAGCAATGCATGAAGGAAATGATGCATAAACGAGATGTTAGAAAATAAATAAAAGTGGGGCCTCTTTTATTAATGTTGCCTTTTATCTGATTACAATACATCTCCCCCGCTAGGGCTCAGAACATTTGGTACAATTCATTACATCAATGGATGGTACGCTTCCAGTGTCTTCTGCATGCCCACATTCGAAATGGGCGGGCCAAAATTTGTTGCTGCTTGAGTCTATGTGTTCATCGTTCCTTGTTGCCCCTCTGGTGTTCTTGGCGGTGAGATCCTATGCACAAAAAAATGGCAAATAGTTAATAGCATATGTGGATATAGGAAAACATGCAATCCCCAAGGCCTCCGACTAGTGAATACATAAAATAGCTAAACGATGGTCAAAATATGTCATAATGAATTCAAACTTTGACAAAATCATGGAGGCATCATCAAGGACACATTGCAAAAATAATATTTTGGAAATCATGCATGGATTTCTAATCACTCTGGGGTGGGACGCTGGGGACTATCACAAAACGTGCAAAGGTGACCTTGCAAATGTCTTGTCCAGAGGCCTCCAAAATTCTTGCAAACTTAGGGTTAGACAAAAAGGGGAATTTTGAGATGACCCAAAAGGTCATATTTGGAATATTCTTCCCAAATTATCCTGTATCCGAAGGTGCTCCCTATAGGTTAGTACACGCATAAAAATGATAAAAACAAGGTCAAAATAGGTCAAAATGCCATGAAACTTGAACAACAACATAAGTACATGAAATATGATAGAATGTAAAAATAATAGTAGAGAAATCAAGCATAGATTTCTAATCACTCCAGGGTGGGGCGATTAGGACTACAACAGTTCGGAGGGCGCCCAAGGGCAGGATGCCCATCGTTTGGGGCTTGGTTTTGACACCAGTCCAAGTGGGATGGGTCCAAAACATCCTAGGGGGTTGTGTCAACAAATTTCATGTGGGATTGTGGACGATTGCTTAGGTTTTGGGTCTAGATTGCATTCCTAGTGTACACCCAATAACCTCTCTTCCAAAAGAGAAATTAGGGATGTAGGAAGCACAAAGGGGAATGGGGGTATAGTTCGATAGCACTTCGTTGCTCCAAATGCTCTAGCTCTATTCTTTTTTGGGGTGAGGAGGCTCACCTTTTTATAAACCTAGGGGTCTCCTTTGAATGTGCATGCAAGGGCACCACTTGGCTCACCATGACTTTTTGGGGGGAGAGAAGATTCCTCCTTGATTTAGGGCCTCCATGATCAGGGCATGCTTGACTGAAGTCTTTCTCTGGTTTGAAATCATCCCTCACAATTGCATGCCTTGAAGGCAAAGTTGGGTCATGGATCTAGGCTACCATTTTTCAAGGCTTGAATTTTTTCCAGTTAAACCTTCTAATCATCCCACCCTAGAACGATTGCTGCTAATCGTCCCGGGGTGGGACGAATAGGATTCTAATCGTCCTAGGGTGGGACGAATAGGAAGCAAAGTTCTTAAAAGGTGCCAAATTGACCTTTGACCTTACAAAACTGATTTGGGAATGGTTAGGACCACTGTTTAACCTCTGGATTTTGCCCTAGGGGGTATGTATGCCGATTCGGTCAGTGTTTGTAGTCACATAATCGGATTGGTGCTGTTTTGGTGTCTATAGATGCCCCTTTTTGGGATGCATTGTGTGTGGCAGAGTGCTAAGAAAAAGTAGATGACCAAAGCACTTAATTATTAGGTTTTATTAGTAACCTAACCAAATTTTGATGCCCCAAGTATGGAAAGGGACGCACATTCTTGAATTTTTGCTTCTGACAAGCTAAGGAGCTTAACTCAAGTGTAACCTTTTTCAGTGAGGTGTACTTGATCTTGGACATTGTTCAGTCATGAATAGGCAAAGGGCGCAACCTTTTATCTAAGGAACCTTGTCTTCATGCTTCTAGAATACCAAGTGTTTGTTTAGCTTGTGATTATTGCTTGTTTACTACCCCAAGCAAGAGCATGATTGTATTTGTCAATGATTCTTTGAATGCATACCATTTTCTTCATTGGGTGTGTATTTGTTGATTGGTGACTAAGTGTGACTACCCCCTCAAGTGACAAATCGATGAGGGAATGACAAAAATGAGAAAAGCAATGAGTTTCTTGACCCAATATGATGTTTTTAAGGGTGCCTTTAGTTTTTTTTTTTGAACGCGTATTGCAGTTTTCCAACAATCGATATTTTTGGTGGGTTTTGACCCTTTTTTTTATGCATATTGGGGTAGAAATTATCAAAAATCCTCCTTCCCGTGGAGTGGCCCAAAAATTCTAGCCTTCTTAGGGAGGAGGATAGTGAGTATTTGTGACCCCGACGATGGTTTTTCATGCCATGAATGTCAGGTGCAAAGGCACCTTTGTTCGGCAGATTTATTATTGTTTTGGGTGCATTTTTTGGATGCAATTTTTGTTGCTTTATTTCTTGATCTGTAATCGTCCCAGGGTGGGATGAATACAAATTTTGTAATCATACTAGGGTTGGATGAGTGCTAACTAGAGTGCTCATCCCAGGGTGGAACGATTACAGGCCTAACAACCTATATAAGGACCAAAACTAGGTTTTGGGCTCATTTGCAACAATTTTTTCTTGGTGATTTGGAGTAGTGAGGAGGAGTGCGAGTGTGCATAGCAGAGCGCTGGCAAAATTTCACAAAAATTATGAGTGTGAGAACCAGATCTTCGAGTGGAGAAGCTGAGGTGAGACCGGTATGATGTTCCTTCCTTCTATCTGTTATTTGTTTGTTTTTATATGAATTTGTAAAACTCACATTTTATCATTGTTTATTGTTTTTGCCATAGTAAGGTTGAAACCCGAATAGGAATTTTTTGTTTTGTTTTGTTTTTTTGTTCATATTAAGGTTGAAACCATAATAGGATTTGTTGTTTATTTTATTTTGTTTTTTTATCCACATTAAGGTTGAACCCTAAGAAGATTGTTTTGTTTTATTTTTTTTGTTGATTGTATAGTTTTATTTGAATGATCTGTACTTTTGCTGTACAATTTTATTTTAATGATCTGTACTTTTGCTGTACAATTTTATTTTAATGCACTTATTATACTTTACTTTTGTTGTACAATTGTAAATTGTAGTCTGTACTTCTTGTACAATTTTATTTTAGTGTTTTTGTTTATATTAAGGTTAAAACCCTAATATGTTTATTTTTTGTTTTATTGTTTTTCAGGTTGTGAAGAGTCGGTACTGCCAGTCGACTATTTTCTCTTATGCCCGGGATGCTCTCACAGTTGTTGATTGGGAGTGGCTTGATGCCCTTGGGCTCAAGCAGGTGACATGTTTGGAGCCTGTGGTGGGGGATCGGACATATTTGACTACCCTGATCAATCTATGGGATCCTCGCACCAACACTTTTCATCTCCTAATAAGGGAAATGACGGTTACTTTGGAGGACACGTATCAGATTTTGTAGATTTTGATAGATGGATTGCCCATTCGGATGACCCACCATGACCAGTGGACGGTGATACTGACACGGTGTTTTGGTCCAATAGTGGAGAGGGGTGTGGATGGGGCTATGGAGAGGGCAGAGGTTGACTGCCAGATAGGTGGTATTCTAGTGCGATGGTGGTTGGAGAAGGGCGTATTAGGGGTGAGGCATGTGTTGATCATGACCCTCATCTCCAATATGCTACTTCCTAACTCTTCAAGTGCAAGGTTCTCTTGGAACCTACTTGAGTTGGTGTTTATACTGGTGGAGTGTCCTACATCAGCTCCACTTATTATGAGATGAGGTCAGACATTGTTGGTGTAGCTATACGACGAGCTGTACAAGGTCCATTGTCAGAGGTGGAAGGGGATCAGGTCCAACTATCTCTTGCAATGCTGGGGGTGACAGCACATAGCTATGGAGCAGCCACAGGGTTTGCCTTGGACCACCCAAGGTGAGATGGTGGATCGAAAGATTAGATATGGCAATTTATGGTGGAGGTCAGAGGAGCATGGACAAATTCAACGATGGGCAGGTGACGTAGGTCACTATACTGATGCCTTCTCTTGTCTAGCACTAGGGTAGGTGTTCTGGCGGTTGTACTATGACTATCTAGCCTAGCTTAAGGCTAGCAAGTGGCTTCGACATGTGTGCAGGAGTATATGGTTGATTGGGCAGCATGGGACAGAGTAGGAGTACTTCCCATATGTCTGGGTGATGCGATAGTTTGGGTTGTGCCAGGGATTGCTTGGTGATCCCTTGATCTATTGATGTCATGGTGATGAGAGGACTCTAGTATGGCCTATCATTGAGCCACTGGGTGAGGAGTCTGATGTAGTTATTAATGTACATAATGTGGACTATTTTAGGGTGACTGCAGAGTATGATCGATGGTGGATTATGTAGTGATGGTAGGGTGAGGGGCCTCTAGGAGGCATGGATACTGCAGCAGTAGGAGGTGGGGGTGCAGAGGCACTGATGTGGGGTTGGGAGGCTCTGCTTGATGATGCATACATGGTGGAGGTTGATGACCTCACTAGCGATGTAGACGATTTGGGGGTTTTGAAGTAGTCAGATGTACAGGATGTCTCAAAGTAGTGGGTGCTGGAGCAGTAGGCCATCTCGAAGGTGCCCATGCCTCAGGCTATCTCAGGGGATGTGGAGGCTGGGTTTCATACTAAGATAGCATGATTGGAGGGTCTCTTATGAAGATAGCAGGAGGAGCACAAAGACATTTTGTAGGAGAGGGATATCCTACGGACTCAGTTGGCATAGCGAGATAGCACATTAGCAGTGTATAACCGACGAGATATAGATTGCGATCGATATCAAGTAGAGTTAGAGATAGAGGTTGTCCATCTCGATGGATAGTTGTCGGTGCTAGATGGAGGTGGGTCATCACATCATACAAGAGGAAGTGATATTGAGCAATCTGCATCATCTCATCGTAGGTGACTAGGTGAGGATAGCGTTGGTGGGCAGGTTACGGGGGCTAGCAGTAGCCGCCCTGAGAGGTCCCACAGGACCCATGCTACTAGGGGTAGTACCAGTCGCACTGATACTGCATGATCATGGTGGACGACTCCCTAGGCTTTAGGGATTTTGAGTTTTTGGTTTTTTGTGAGGTTAGAGGACCTTCTTATTATAGCCTAAGGGAATTTTGACTTGATATATATACATGACTCATTTTTGGTTTGATGATATGCTTGTCATGATTTATTTTTCTTTATGCACATTTATTTATGTTGATGTATGCATATGCTATTATGACTATGAATGATGTTAGCTATATGATATAGATGTATGCATATGGAATGGATGGAATGATTTGTTGGTATACAGGCGATGGCACCATAGACTGTATAGGATTTACTGGCTTTTTGTACTATGTGATTACTTTATGGAATAACTATGCATTTGTAATTTTTGTTTTCTATTTTTTGATGGTGATGTAAATAATGAAATGTACCATAATTATTTTAGAATGTAGTTATGGTTTTGCTGAGACTCAGATGCTTTAACTAACTATCCAAGACTGTACATTTATCTTACAAGACTTTCGAACAAGGTACAAATCAGACTTGAGTTTGACCAAGTTATTTCACATCCCTGTGTGTGCGATTGAATTCGTTTATATGGTATTCATAAGGATATCGCCAGTGCCAGGTAGGCTGTCAACCAAACCTGTACTGAGGATCAGCTAATTAGCTCCACTAACTCCTTTGTTGCATTTAGTAAGATTAATCTATGGGGCAATCTAGGATACCATCAGCTAGCTCATCCACATGCAAACATTGATCTGTACATATGCCCAACGGCTAATGTGATAGATATATCATCATGTAGGATGTTTGCCACCAGTGCCAGTAGGCTATCCACCAAACCAGGACTGGGGATCACCTCATGACCGTTTGAATGTTGAGAGTTCTAGGGATTCAAGTTTGACTCCCTTCTTTTCTTCAATTTTATTGGGATACTTGCTCTTATATATAGTGATAAAAATCACTGTTTATTTTTATTTTGTTTTTGAGCAAGGGATTTGAATTTTGAGTGATGGGGATCACTATTTCTTGTGCTTTTTGATGTGTGCACTTTGAGGGTTTTGATGTCAAACTTTGGAGTTTGTACTTTGACTTTTGTAGTTTTTGATGTTTGCAACTTTTTGAGAATTTGGGATTTCTTTTAGTGGTAAAAACCACTATTTATTTTGGGGAATTGGGTAGGGAAGATGCTTGTCCTTTTGCCAACTCTCAGCATTCTTGGGTCATTCACACAAGGGGATGAGCAAGATAACTATTTCGCTGTATGGTATCCTAGACCACTTTGCAGGTTTCATCTTTCGTTCACACAACTTGGAAATTTTTATGTGTTTTAAGCTTGTGTTGGGATGCTATGTAAAAAGGCGTGTTCCAAGTAAAACTCTACCTTGTAAAAATTGGTCTGACTTTGTACAGCATTTGGTGAGAAATCTAAAGACATCTGAATGACGAAAACCCTAAAGACATTAAAAGACACCTGACTATGATATGGTAAAAATGTGAATGGTGTTATTTTTGTTGGATCATTTACAAAATGGATAAATGTGGAAAATGATGGAATTGCCGAGTAATTACAGTCTATGGTGCATTTGACATGTATGACCAGCAAATATGCAATGTATGTATGCGATGCCTAATGCAGTTCTTTTTGTGTTTTGATTTTTAATATTATGCATGAAAGTGAGATGTAATTTTTTTTTGTTATTTTTGAATATCTGTTGTTTTTTGAATATTCATTTTTGACCAAGCGATTGTGGGAACCCTTGGAGCTTTTGGCTTGACCAAAGGGATTATAGATACCTTTGGGGCATTTTGGGTGACCAAGCGGTGGCGAGAACCCTTGGATATTTTGGTTTAACCAAAGGGATTATGGATACATTTGGGGCGTTTTAGGTTGACCAAGCGATTACGAGAATCCTTGGATCTTTTTAGGTTGACCAAGCGATTGCGAGAATCCTTGGAGTTTTTGATCTGACCAAAGGTATTATAAATACATTTGGGGCATTTTAGGTTGACCAAGCGATTGTGGGAACCCTTGGAGCTTTTGGTTTGACCAAAGGGATTATGGATACCTTTGGGGCATTTTAGGTTGACCAAGAAATTATGGGAACCCTTGGAGCTTTTGGTTTGACCAAAGGAATTATGGATACCTTTGGGGCATTTTAGGTTGACCAAGCAATTTTGGGAACCCTTGGAGCTTTTGTTTTGACCAAAGGTATTATGGATACCTTTGGGGCGTTTTAGGTTGACCAAGTGATTACGGGAATCCTTGGAGCTTTTGATCTGACCAAAGGGATTATGGATACCTTTGGGGCATTTTATGTTGACCAAGTGATTGTGGGAACCCTTGGAGCTTTTGGTATGACCAAAGGGATTATAGATACCTTTGGGGCATTTTAGGTTGACCAAGCGATTATGAGAATCCTTGGAGCTTTTTAGGTTGACCAAGCGATTGCGGGAATCCTTGGAGCTTTTGATCTAACCAAAGGGATTATAGATATCTTTGGGGCATTTTAAGTTGACCAAGTGATTATGGGAACCCTTGGAGCTTTTGACATGAATATTTGTTGTTTTTTGAATATTTTTTTTTGACCAAGCGATTATGGGAACCCTTGGAGATTTTGGCTTGACCAAAGGAATTATAGATAGCTTTGGGGCATTTTATGTTGACCAAGTGATTACGGGAATCCTTGGAGCTTTTGGTTTGACCAAAGGGATTATGGATACCTTTGGGGCATTTTAGGTTGACCAAGCGATTACAGGAATCCTTGGAGCTTTTGGTTTGACCAAAGGGATTATGAATACCTTTGGGGTGTTTTAGATTGACCAAGCGATTACAGGAATCCTTGGATCTTTTGTAGTGGGCTATGGCTCTCTAAATGTTGAATGGCCTCAAATGACTGATGTTCAAGGGTTCTAGTTCCTTGATTCCTTCAATAGAAGCAAGCCGATATGTTCCAGGTCCTATTTTACTGTCGATTACATAAGGACCTAACAAATTTGCCATGAACTTGTCCCTTAAATGGGGTGGCAAGTTAGAATTTTTTTGGTTCTCTTTTAAGACCAGTCACCAACCTGAAAGTCCCTTAGGTGAACTTTCATGTTGTATGCTTTCTTAAGTCACTCTTGATAGATACGTAAATGCTTGAGAGCATTGATGCATCGTTCGTCAAGTAACGTAAGTTGGTCTAGTCGGGCCTGCCGTGTAGTGTCATCATCGATGAACTCTTACATTGATATGCATAGGGAGGGTATTTTCAACTCGAGAGGCATGACTGCCTCGGAGCCATACACTAGCGAAAATGGAGTTACCCTAGTGGGCGTCCGAATTCTAGTGCGATAAGCCCATAGGGCAAGTGGTATTTGGATGTGCCAATCCTTATGATTATCTATGACCATCTTTTTAAGGATGGCAACTAGTGTTTTGTTTGACACCTCTGCTTTCCCATTTGACTATGGATAATAGGGTGTCGAAAAACTATGTTGAAGTTTGTACTTGGTTGTCAAAGCACGCACATATTTGTTCTTAAATGACATCCCATTATCCGAGATGATCTTGGATGGAATACCAAAATGACATATGATGTTATGTAAAATGAACTCCGCAATGTGAGGCCCAGTCGTAGAGGTAAGCGGAGTTGCTTCCACCCACTTAGTGAAGTACTCTATGGCCGTCATGATAAACATTTGATGACCTGACGATGTAGGGGAAATCTTTTCGATGATATCTAAGCCCCACTGCAAAAATGGCCAAGCTAATTAGATCAGTTGCAAGGCCTGAGAAGGTACATGTGTCAAGTTAGCATGGTGTTGACACTTCACACTCAACAATCTCACTCTAAATATGGCCAATAATAGCCCATGCAAAGAATGCGCTTTACGATTGCCATACCACTATAGTTGCCACCGCATGTACCATCATGCACTTGGGTGATCACCCAAGTGGACTCCTGCTAGTCTAAGCAACGGAGGAGGATTCCTTCATAGCTTCGATGGTATAAAATGTCTCCTAGCAAGACATGTTTGGCCGCTTTCTATTTGAATGATCTTTTCGCAGTGTGCAACAATTCAAGTGGGATGCTACCTAACTTGAGATAGTCTCTTATCGATTTGTACCAATCCTGCTAATCAAAAACCTCGATGGTATGAACGGTCGATCCCTCTTGAATTTCATCCCTAGAAAAATCTGAGTGGGAAAGAACTTGTAAAAATAGCGTTGTGTTGCTATTAAGAGGGTTTGGGGAGAACAAAGATCCCCAGTCGACATGATTCAGACTATCATGGATTTGAGAGAACCTACCTGGAGATGGCTCAATCTAGATCAAATGGATTCCTGGCGTTATATCAGAGCTTGCATGCTCCATCGTGGATTGCAATAACATTTTGACTTGAATGGTTGTCATCTCACCAGAAGGGTCTTGCAGGATTAGTGACCCCAAGGATGCCATAGTGTTTGCAAAATGATTTGATGATTGAGGGAGTGCCTCGATGTCGTACCATTCAAGCTTTACCAAGAATTTATCCACAAGGGATTTGTAGGCCTGCAAAATTGGGCATTTGCATTGGAATACCCATTTCACTTGGTTGACAAATAATAGCAAATCACCGAAGATATTCAAGCGCTTGATGTTCATGGTGATGGTTGTCTGAAGACCTATGAGCAAGGCTTTGTATTCAACATTGTTATTGGTGCACGGGAAATCAAGTTTAAATTATAAATGCATTGGAGCCCCTTGTGGTGTGAAAAACATGATTTCTGTGCCACCCCTTGCTCACACTTAGAACCATCAAAAAATAAGGTTATGTTGGCCTGTGACTTAGGCTCATCAGAATCTGGTTCTGAGACATGGAAGACCCCATCATCAGGCAGTTCTATGGTCATAGGCTAATCGTCTTCGAGAGGAGCCTTTGCTAGTTGATCGGTGATGACTTCACATTTGATGGATTTTTGTCCAATGAATTCGATGTCAAACTCCATCAACAACATGATCCATTTCACTGTGTGACTATTGTGATAAGTACAACTCATCATGTACCGCAATGGATTCTCCTTAGACACAACATACGTCATATTACTTAGCATGTAATGGCATAGCTTTTTGGTGGCAAATACCACCACCAAGCATAGCTTCTCAATGTATGCATAGTTAAGTTCATAACTGACCAGGGTGTGGGTAAGATAATAATTAGCATGTTCTTTATGTAATTCATTTTTCTTGGCTAGCATGGCACCCAGTGCCACCTCAGTAGCTGAGATGTATAAATAGAACGACACTCCTAGTCTAGGTGGTGCCAATACTTGTAGCGAAGCAAAGTATTGTTTGATGTCATCAAAGGCTGACTGGCACTCATCATCCCAATGAAATGATACCCCCTTGTGTAATAATTTATTCATGGGTCGGCATTTTTTAGATAACTATGCTATGAAGCGCTTGATTGACGCAACCTTACCCTGCAAGCTTTTGAGATGCCTGATGGTGGTTGGGGGAAGCATCTTAAGGATTGCCTTGACTTTATGTGGAACTACCTCGATGCCTCATTTTGAGACTATGAAACCCAAGATTTTTCTTGATGTGATGCCAAATACGCACTTCTTGGGGTTTAGCCTAACTTTGTCTTCGATGAGGTGATCAAGGATCTTGTGTAAGTCATCGAGATGATTTTGGCGCAAAAGAGATTTGGCCAACAAATCATCCATATAATCTTCCAAATTTTTATGCATGTGATCATGGAATATGTATTTCATAGCGTGTTGGTAAGTGGTGCCAACATTTTTAAGGCCAAAGGGCATGACCTTATAACAAAATGTCCCCCAAGGCATCGTGAACACCATTTTTAGTTGATCATCGGGATTGATACAAATCTGGTTGTATCTCAAGAAACCATCCATGATGGAAAGCATTTCATGGCCTGTTGTAGCATCTACCAATGCGTCGATGCTAGGCAAGGGGAAATCGTCCTTGGGACTCACTTTGTTTAAATCTCAAAAATCGATGCATATGCGAATCCTCCCGTCAAGATTTTTGATGGGTACCATGTTGGATAGCCACAATGACAAACTATGCATCTAATAGCTTTTATTGCTCATATTTTACTATTAAATCCACTGTTGGGTGCATCTTACATAGCTTTTGCTTGACTGGCTTGACTGTCAGATCAAGCGTCAGATTATGCGTGACTAGCTGCAGGTCTAGCCCAGGCATGTCTTTGTAGGACCATGCAAAAACCTCATTCTTCTCTTTGAGAAGGACAATGTAATCGGCTTGCTCTTCGAGGGATAAATGTACCCCCAGCTTGATGATTTGTATATTCATTAGATCAGAACCGATGTCTACATCAATCGTCTCTTTGACTAACATGTGGGATCCATCCTCTAACTGGTGTGGAGTTGGGATCAGGTGGATATCATTTTCTGAATTTAGATCTACGTTGGGAACGTTGGGTTCTTCTTCAGCATGGAAGATATCCTGAGTCTTTCTTGGGGTGAAATGAAACATCTCACTACAAGGCTAGTACTCTGATGGATATGGGTGTGAGTTAGCACAATCCCAGTCTATGGCATCTAAGTCTAGATACAATGGCCATGTTGGATCGGCTGGATTATGGATGGGGGCGGTTAAATCAATGGAGATCATGTTGATGGAATGAATTTGGTGTCCATTATCATGTGGGTGTTGATTTGGATATTCTTGGTGATCCTTGTGCCCCAGATCTGGTTCTATGGGTACTGGCACAAAAGGATCAGCCATATGTGCATATAGAAGGATAGGGTCTGCCCTTGGCACTGATGGCCCTATAGGGTCTCTATGTGGGAGGTGCTCTCTGTATGTTCGCAGTGGTGGATGAAGCACTTGGTTTAAATGCCATCTATGCCTTGGTCCAATATTTAGATGTTCAAAAATATCATTGATGTCTATGGGGTATTCTTGTTGCCTCATATGGTTGATATATGCCATCTCAGTCTCATCCTCATAGTCGCTATCGAAGATCCATAGGCCTTCATTGGCTTTGACAACTATGTGTGGCATGTGAGGCTCATTTTGTTCGAGCAAGTTGATTTGGTCCCATCTGGGTTGTTTCGCTCTCTACGGGAGGGTTGGATTCTCTTGAGGTAGCAATTGCCCAATTGGAACATTAAATGGGAACATTGCCATGAAGTTCTCCTCATAGTCGTCAATGGGTGTCACTTGCGAGTGATTGCTATCAGATTCAAAAGGGTCCCAAGGTGCTACCTCATAATCTAACTTATATTTAGAAAACCCCCTTGATCTTGTTCTTATTCCCTTTGGAGGATACTTCTTTAACTTTCTCCTTCCTTGATCAAAGGGTAGGGGTTGTTGAGGTCAACAAGGTTTGTTGTTAACAATGGGAGATAATCCCCCAATGTGTATGTTATGTTGGGATTGGCATATGGATCTTGTGCCAACCCATACATGTTGCCTAGACCTAGGCCTTGCACGGTTTCTACCAGGATGTCGAGGAGCAAAGGGTGGGTGAACCCTACTCTTAATTTATCATACGTCATCTGGTATCTTGGTTTACAAAGAACACGCATTCCTTGTTCGTATCTGCCCAATCCATATCCATGCCAATTACATTGGTCTAGGTATTTCAATGCGAAGTCTGGGTTGGACAGATAGTCAACATTCTTAGCAAATGGCTCTTCGTCCTCTTCCTCTTGTAGGTAAGGTTCAAGGCCATTCTCGAGGCCCCCATATTCAAATTTGGTTTGATTTGGAGGGTAACCTAAAGGGATGATAGTGTCGATTGGGAGGCGAGGTTTCCCCATGTCCTGCAGGGATTCGAGCGTGGGTGTTTCCACAACGTTCCACACTAGGTACTCCCCCAGGCCTGTATTGGCCATCTCAATGGTAATCGTCGGTGGTTGAGGGGGAGGGAATGGGAGTTCTTCCTGAGTCCACTCCATGTTGGGTGAACCAAGTGTCTCGACTTCCATTCGGTTGGGCACCTCTTTGGTAGATATGGTTGAGACTAATGGTGATACCTCCTCTATGGGATTCTTCCTATTGTCCTTCGGTGTGGCCACCATAGGTGGCATCGTTGAAGGAAAAAATGATGAATATGGGCTAGGTTGGTGAGTTGAGGGACTTAATAGTGGGGATGTAGGCGAAATCAGACCCTATGTGGATGGA
Source organism: Wollemia nobilis (assembly GCA_028583015.1). Taxonomy (NCBI): domain Eukaryota; kingdom Viridiplantae; phylum Streptophyta; class Pinopsida; order Araucariales; family Araucariaceae; genus Wollemia; species Wollemia nobilis. Next base: position 13,202 of record JAQPPZ010009203.1, read on the forward strand.
TTCAATTGAAATTCCAAATGTGTCGATGGGAGGGTCAATTGTGGCATCAGTTGTACCACATTGCAAAAATTAAAGGTCTTTAGGTCTGCTGGGACTACATGTACTTGCCCTTTGTATGTGTATTTGAGGCATTGATGGGCTATCGAAGGGACACACTTCATGTCCTTGATCCAAGGCCGGCCTAGCAAGATATTGTAAGCCATCTCACCCTCAAGGATGTGACACAACGTAGGAATGGTCTTTTGTCCTACTTGGACGGGCAAGACAATTGTACCAACCGTCGAGCATAATGCATCGTTGAATGCTCAAAGAGTGTAAGTGGACGCCACAATGTGGGATGCTAGCAAATTAAGATGTTTTAATGCTGCTATCATGACTTTGTTATTGGATGATCCAGTGTCCACCAACACACTCTTGAATGGAATCCCGTTGACCCGCGCGATGACATGCAGGGGTGGATTTGCCATATCACTAGTCACCAATTTTAGTTCATCTTCCCTGAAGGTTATGACTAGTTCTATGCATTGTCTCACATGTCCCACAAAGTTGTTGAAATAATTGGGTTCATGGGGCTGTAGCTCAATGGCTTTGAGTATCTCCATCAGATCCTCCCGATGGGGCAGTGATTGTTGGATGAGATCATAAATGGAGAGCCTAGCCGATGTGGTTCTTAAACTTTGAGTAAGTTTAGTATGAATCATGGCCACTGTTCAAGGTGGGGGAGGTTGCGTAGGGTGTTGTGGAGGTTGTGACGTTGATGGAACATCTCCTGTAGCTACAGCGGGTGCAGCCATGTTTGGGTATCTTTTGTTCCGTGTCACGATGCTTATCATCCCTACATATCCTTGCATGGGGCAGTCTTGTGTTACCTCGTTCACTTGTAAAGTCTTTTCCTGCATGTCATGGGTAGGCAAGGGGTCTTTGAAGACTTCCATCTATTGGTTACTTAGCGCTACAGGATTATCTACCGCAAGCGTTTTGTTGTCTATCAAGTCCTGCACTAAGTTTTTGAATTTCCAACAAGTGAAGATGTTGTGTCGTTTCTGTCAATGAAATGTACAATATAAGTCTTCCCTATAGCCCTTGGATTTTGGCGCATTGGGGTCTATGGGTTGACTTTCTGGCAAGTTTATCAGGTTTTTTGCGAACAAGCAGTCAAACAAGGAGTCTCTAGACTCCGTGAATTGTGTGAATTGTTGCCTAGGGCGACACTACTGATTTTGCTCTTGTTTATGATTTTCCTTTTCATAGTTATCAAGAGGAACTGCCTGATAATTAGCCTTTGGGGGCTATGTCATTTGTGCAGGCTTTGGTATAGTGATGGCAACCTGCTTGACTATGGTGGGTTTTGGTTGCGTGGGCCTAGTTTTAGCATTTTTGGTCCACTCTTTCTTGCATGGCTTGGCAATCTCACCGTCCTATATTTTGATCTCCTTAATTATCCTGTATTGTGCCAAGGCTTCTTTGAGGGTGGCCTATTGTTGTAGCTACAATAGCACAGAGATCGACCTTAGGAAAATATTTGAAAACATTTGAGTCATGTCGGCCATGGGAGGGAGGTAAGGTAGCTTTGAAAGCAGTGTCCTTCATTGATTCCCATAAGCAGCCATGGTCTCATCATCATACTACTTAATGCTAGCTAGGTCGCTTAAGGATGCCTTCTTAGTGTTGAAGGCAAAACATTCAAGGAACGCGTCCACTAGCTGGTCTAGATTAGTGATGTTATGCTTCGATAACTGGGTAAACCAATCTGAGGCAGGGCCTACAAATGTGGTTATAAACGTTATCATAAGCAATGCATCATTATCCTAAATGCCAAATAATTGACTCAGGAATCTTGTTACGTGCTCTTGGGCATCCTCATCCCCTCTAAAAATTGTCAATTGAGGCATTTTGAAGTGGTCGGGGTATGGGGGTGCTGGAACTGAAGGATGCACAAGATGGCTATGAAGCTAACGTAAGGTGGGCTTTTGGGGCCCTAAAGTCTTAGTCTCCATAGACTCTAAGTGCTCTAACAATGCTTTGTATGCTTCAGATGATTTGATTTCCTTTTCTCTGGTTTGTTCTCATTATGAATTGCGAGGAACTTGAGGCCTATGGAGGGGTAACCGGGTGGCACCTCCTGCCTTGGTAGGGCATTTCATCCTGCTCTTCTTCTCACTCAAATTCCTCATAGGCTTCTTGAGGAGTTTTTGGGTGTGACCTATAAACATGGATGGGTGCTCGAGGAAGGTTCCCATCATTGGTTCTAGGAGTGGCTTCCCGCTCAGGTCTAGGAGGTCTTGGAGGCAATACTTGATAAGTTCATGGAGACCTGTCTCGTATTAAGGGGTTGTGCCTCTCATAAATTTTTGTCTTATGCATTTGAGGGGTTGGAATCCTCTCATGCATAGTTTTTTGTACCAGCTCATCTGTCTAGCATTGAATGTGCTCTTTTTTAAGATGATACAGTTGTTATAACTACTATTGATCTTTCCTGAGCTATGTAATTTGCGCTTGGCGGGTGGCATGTTTGGCAAATGCCAAGTTGATTTATTACGTTGTATTAGGTCTAGGAGGCCTAGATGCCTCCCCTACATATCTACCTTAGTTGTGGTGATCCAATATCTCTATAGATCGCTTTCCTCTATCAAGGTTAGTAGCATTCACCCAAGGCTCTGGCCTCAATAGGTGATCTTGATAATTAGCAGGTGTGGAGGCGCATTGCTCCCATGTGGTGTATTGCTCTTGAGGAATATGTTGGTTTTCCTCGTGCTCCCTTTCATAAATGTGAAAGGGACGGGCAGAGTTGGCTCACCCTGTTTGAAGAGCCCTACACTCTAGATTTTTCCTATTAGTTCTAAAGGTAATGAGGGGTGGAGGAGGAATGATATAATCATGTGGCCCCTCCTTATGAACCCTATGTTTCTCTAGAACTTCATCGCACAGTGGTCACTCATAATGAGTGTCTAATGGGGCCTTCCCATGTGTGTACTCCTCCTAAGAGGGTCTATGTTGAATGGGAGTGCCCCTCAAAGGGGTGCCTCTATAGTCCTTTTTTGTAGTGGCATAGTGTGGACTATGTTGTGGGTCAGGCTGCCAAGGTGGTATAACCAAGTCCTTGGGGCTGTAACGGAGGTGACTTGTGCCTCCTTGTATACTTTTCGTAGCTTCTGCCTGTGATTGGGCTTGGCTATGGGTATACACCATGGTGGTGGTTTCTCTAAAAAGATACGTATATTTTTATCTCCTTTACAATTTTTTATGCTATACCAAACAAAAGAGGACCACACAAGCAAAGAAATGATTATCTTGTTTACAGATTAAATGTGTGCCCTAAATTTGGTTCGGTGTGTTTGATTTTTGTTATGTAAACCTTGTAAAGGAAACTTTGTTATCCATGCATAATGAGGGCTCTTGTATCTCCGAAAATGGTCGCCCCTTCAATATACCATTGCCAGGCCGTTATAACAAACCTCTCAATATACCTACCCTTATGTGAGGGAAATTATTAGTACATGAGAGCAGAACAGTACGTGGAACATAGGCGATACAGAAGGGGAATCGCTTTGTTTTTGACACCTACCATAGAAGACTTATCCTCATGCATGGGGAATCACCCCCGTTACACTTGGTCAGCTTTTTTTAGGATTTACATCTAGCAACAATCGCGATCAGGGTATATGTATGCAAAATCCAATCCAATATGGTGATTAAATCCACCGTTGGTCTTGATCAAGTGTTGGGGTATTAAGACCAAATCCTTGATGTTAATATTATTAGGCGGTGTGTGTGTCACTCCTTTTAATTGTATAAAGAAATAAAACATACAACAAAAGATGATTTTCACTAATACAATGCTCTAAAGTATGTTTTATCTTTCAGATACCATTAGTAGCAAAAAGGAAATCACACAACCTAACTAGAACCAAAGCCTAGAATGAGGATTTGCCATTTGTGCAAGTATCATGAAAGCAAACCAAATAAAAATGCATTCCTAATCAAATTCTTTCCATTTGATTTACTCTATGTTTTATTTTTCTTTTTCTTATTGCAATAAGGAAAACAAACTACTTAACTTTTCTATGCAAGCAAAGAAAACAGAAAATTGCAGAAACAAAAAACAAAAAACATAGAGGATGTTCAAAAAACCTACCTCCCCTCTGTCTAAACCAGATGCCTCTGAGTTTTTGCTCAAAAAATGCATAGAGCTCTAATCATCTTAGGGTGATATGAATAGCAAGTCTACAATTGTCACAGGATGGGGCGAATACATATTCGTCCTGGGGTGGAATGAATGCTAGGTCTGTATTCATCACAGGGTGGCATGAGTAGCAGTCCAGCGCCCGAATGAGTAACACCTACAAAGAAACCACAAAATTTGGATCAAAAACTTAATATTAATAGTAGGGGACAAGGTCCCACCATGATCACCACTAAAATTAAATGCATAAGTATGGCATACCAGATATGATGCAAACAAAAGTTGATACAAATGCTAAGTCTTGCGAATGCGAGAAGCAATGCATGAAGGAAATGATGCATAAATAAGATGTTAGAAAATAAAGAAAAATGGGGCTTCTTTTATTAATGTTTCCTTTTATCTAGTTACAACACGTCTCCCCTTATATATCTCAAAATTTTTGGTACAGTTCGTTACATCAACGGATGGTACGCTTCTAGTGTCTTCCGCATGCCCACATTCAAAATGGGCAGGCCAAAAGTTGTCACCGCTTGTGTCCATGTGTTCTTCATTCCTTGATTCCCCTCTGGTGTTCCTAGTGGTGAGATCTTGTGCATAGAAAAATAGCAAATAGTTAATAGCATATGCGGATATAGGAAAACATGCAATCCCCAAGGCCTCCGACTAGTGAATACATAAAATAGCTAAACGATGGTCAAAACATGTCATAATGAATTCAAAATTTGAAAAAATCATGGAGGCATCATTAGGGACACATTGCAAAAATAATAGTTTGGAAATCATGCATGTATTTCTAATCGCTCCGAGGTGGGACGCTGGGGACTATCACAAAATGTGCAAAGGTGACCTTCCAAATTTCCTATCCAAAGGCCTCTAAAATTCTTGAAAACTTGGGGTTAGACAAAAATGGGCATTTTGAGATGACCCAGAAGGTCATATTTGGCATATTCTTCCCAGATCATCCTATATCTGAAGGCACTCCCTATAGGTTAGTACACGCATAAAAATGATAAAAACAAGGTCAAAATAGGTCAGAATGCCATGAAACTTGAAAAAAAACATAAGTACATGAAATATGATAGAATGAAAAAAAATAGTAGAGAAATCAAGCATATATTTCTAATCGCTCTGGGGTGGGGCGATTAGGACTGCAACTGTTCGGAGGGCACCTAGGGGCAGGCCGCCCATTGTTTGGGGTTTGGTTTTGATACCAGTCCAAGTGGGATGGGTCCAAAACCTCCTCGAGGGTTGTGTCTAAAAATTTGGTGTGGTATTGTGGCCGATTGCTTGGGTTTTGGATCTGGATTGTGTTCCTAGTGTTCACCCGATAACCTCTCTTCGTTGCTCCAAATGCTCCAGCTCTGTTCTTTTTTGGGGTGAGGAGGCTCACCTTTTTATAGACCTAAGGGTCTCCTTTTAATGCGCATGCGAGGGCGCAACTTGGCTCACCATGCATTTTTTGGGGGAGAGAATATTCCTCCCTGATTTAGGGCCTCCATGATCAGGGCATGCTTGACTGAAGTCTTTCTCTGGTTTGAAACTGTCCCTTGCAATTGCATGCCTTGAAGGTGAAGTTGGGTGGCGGATCTGGGCTACCATTTGTCAAGGCTTGACTTTTTGCTAGTCAAACCTGCTAATCGTCCCACCCTAGAATGATTATTGCTAATCATCCCGGGGTGGGACGAATAGGATTCTAATCATCCTAGGGTGGGATGAATAGGGAGCAAAGTGATTAAAAGGTGCCAAATTGACCTCTGACCTTCCAAAATTGATTTGGTAGTGGTTAGGACCACTGTTTAACCTCTAGAGGCTGCCCTAGGGGGTATGTATGTTGATTCAGTCTATGCATGTAGTCAGGTAATCAGATTGGTGTTGTTTTGGTGTCTATA